>VXBP01002097.1:0-27456 GCA_013400115.1 Rhinopomastus cyanomelas | reverse complement strand
ACCCTCCCGAGCGAAGGGGCTCAGGGAGCTGAACGAGGGAGGAGGAAGAGGAGGAGGGAGAGCGGGTTCTCAGAGGAGCCCAGAGCGAAGGGCAGAGCTCAGGGTTCAGGAGGGACATCCCAGCGCCGCTCCGGAACCCAAGGAGCTGCCAGGAGCTGGGGGAAGGTCTGGAGACCCCCACAGGCTCCAGCTCCGCTTCGTCCCCCCTGCACCCAGCTCGTCCCTGGCCAGGACTCGGGGCCGCGACGGGACAGGGTTTCGATTCCTTTTCCACCCTCCACTCGGGGTTGGGACTTTTGTGCTTTCGAGGAGCTGAAAAGAAAGACCAGAGGCGACAGCCGGAGGCGCCGGGTTCTCTTTGTTTCTCATATATTACAAAATAATCTGTACAGAGACAAAGGTACAACCCAAACAACCAGAACCACCCCCGGGCGTGGAACAAGGCTCCTGCGGCCTCCAAACGGGGGAGGGTCTCAGCGGGTGCTGCTCTCTGTTGGACCCCAACCCCGAGCCGTCGCGAGGAGGAGGAGGAGGAGCTGCTGCGGCTCTGACCCTGTGGTCTCCCCCCTAAAGTCCTTTCTCTTCCTTGTACAGAGGAGGAAGAGAAAAGCTGCTGCTGCTGGGGGGGCTGGGCCTCCACAGTTCGTTGGGGTTGGGGTGTCCTGGATGGGGTGGTGGTGGCTGGCACCCACTGTGCTCATGCTGGGATCAGCTGAAGGCCACTGGAGATGGAGCAGTGGCTGCTGCCAGCCCCTCAGCCCTGCCTGAACCTCCCTGGGGGTGGTCTGAGACCTGGAGGTCTCTTCTCAGGGCGGTCTGGCCCCATGGGGAGAGGGGACAAGGGACAACCTGCAGCGGCTTCCTGGGCCACCTCAGCACCGGGAGCTCGCCTCGGCCTTCCCAGCAGGACAGCCCCCGGCGCTGGCAGCTGCACAGTAGGAAAGACAACACGAGAGAGACTTCCCCTCCCTCCTCTCCGAGCTGTCTGGTTTATTTTCGGGCCCTCCACATCCCACACAACTTCTCCTCTCCTTATTTCTCTCCTCTCTCTACTTGAGGCACCAGGCAGCGACCAGACCAAACCCATGTGCACCCAGAACTTCACCAGCAGCTCAAGCCCCCCGAGAGCATCCGGGAATCTCTTCCCCCAAGGCCAGCTCCTCCTCCAGCTCCCTCCCAGGGCAGGGCTGTGTAAGGCAGGCTGCACCCTCGTCCCCGACCGAGGAGCAGCACCTGCATCCAGGTGCTCCCCCCTCTTGGCTCTCTCTCTTTTTCCATAGGAAAGGCCACCTGGGATCAGCAAAACCCCAACCAAAGGAAAATTGAAAAGCCCAGCGAGCGGTACCTTCGTTTTATTCGTCTCTGATGGTTGTTTAAGTCCCACTGACTCGGACAAACATCTGCGGGAGGAGAAAACTCATCGTCAGTCACTCCTTGACAACAACAAAAATAGAGGAGATTTGGAGAGCGGCTTCTGCTTCCAGAAACCAGCGGTGGGGAGCGGCCCCCGAGGCCTTGAGGCTCCGAGCCGCCGCTTTGCTTTTGCCCCTTCGGGAGGGACAGAGGGGACAAGGCTGCTCCTCTGCAGCGGAGCTTCCCCGCTCGATGTCGGGGCGTTTCTTGGGTCCCCTCCTTGTCCTCAGGGGTGGGGTGTTTGAAAGGGGAGTTCTCCTCTCTGGCTCTTAAAAAAATAAGGGCTGCAGCCAAACCCAAGCGGGCTCCCGCAGCAGCGCTACGGGGGGAGGGAGACTCCAACCCAGACGGGACCCTCCTCACCAGGGCAGAGCTTGGGGAACTCGGGGAGGTGATGTGGGATCGAGCCAGCAACTGACCCAGGTGCTTCTGCATCGAAGCATTCCCTGGTTTGGGTAGTTTTTGCCTGGTTTGGGGAATTTTGAGGGACTCTGTAAAGGAATCTAAGGGAACGAAAGAAACAGCCCAAGCTGCTTTGGAGCCAGAGTCCCCCAGCCCTGCCTGAGCGCTGCCCAGCTTGTGACACCTGCTCCTTCCCCCGTGGTCGGGTTTGTGTCCTCCCTCCTGCTCCCCCAGCCCTGCCCTCCCCAGGCGCCGCTGGCTCAGGGCAGGAGGCTCCCTGCCCCACAGCGGTTCCTTTGGGGTCGTGTTGTCACCACCCGAGCGCAGAGGCGCCGCCGCAGCCGGGACCCTCCCCAGCAGCCCAGTGGGGAAGCAGAGCTGGAGGAGGTGGGGGGGGAGGAGGCTCTGCAGCAGCTGAAATGCATCTGGCGGGAAGGAAACCATCACCCCCTCATCTGTCCCCCAAAAACAAACGAGTCTAAAGGTGGAGAGGGGAGGGAGGGAAGGACCCGAGGCCACCTCCCGCTCAGTAGGGAACCCCTCGGCCCCGTCCCCCCCGCGCAGGCACGCGGCCGGGCCCCCGGAAGGCCTTCGCGTAGGCGGCGGCGGCACCCCAGCCGTGCCCCGCTGCTGCCCCGCTGGCGCCGGGCGGCCCCGCTCCCAGCTCGCCGCCGTAGCTCTGCAGCTTGGCCTCGGTGCTGTTGGCGCCGCTGCTGCTCCCCTCGGCCTTGGGGAAAGGCTGCCCCACCGCGTGCACGGCCACGGGGAGCCTGGCGAAGCGCAGGTCCTGGTCCCCGGGGAACTGCACCGAGCCCGTGCCCTGGTAGCTGCTGCTCTCCCCGAGGTGGCTCACGGAGCCCAAGAAGGTTCTGCTTTTCCCCAGAGGCTGGGCTGAGGGTTCTAGCAGCGTCTGGCCCGAACTCGGCTCCTCGGCGCCAAATCCTCCCTCGGAGCCCTCGGCGCTGTAAGTCCTGGACGAGGAGGAGGAGGAGTGGGACCTGCCGTAGTCGGCGGCTCGCGGGGCTCGGTGCTCCGGGATGGCGTGGCCCAGCGGCTCCGGGTCTTGCTGGGAAAAGAGCTGCAGCAGCGCCGCCGTCACGGCCGGGTTCAGCTCCTGGGCTGCGCTGGCGAGGTCGCCCTCGGGCAGAGGCGGCGGCGGCGGTCCGGGGGGCTCGGGGGGCCTCTTCTCTGGTGGGAGAATGCGAGGAGGACAGGCTGTGGAAGGGTTACTCCTTTTAAACACCAGCGTAAAACAACCCGCAAGCAGACAGCAAACACTGAGAGCAACCCCAGATCCCCACCCAAGCCCCAAACCAGCCACCAGGACAGTGCCACCCTCTGCAACAGGCTGGGCAACAGCTGAAGAGACTGAAGAGCTGCTGGGCAAGAGGCAAAGAGACTGAAGAGCTGCTGGGCAAGAGGAGAAGAGGTTTAAGAACCACAAGATCAAGACACAAGCTCATGAATGGGTTCTCCCCGCACTCCCAACTGGTTGCCAAGGGCTCTCCCAGCACATGGGAGCCCACGGAGGGGGATCCTGTGCCTGGATCAAGGGTTAATGCTGAGTGGGAGGCGCACGTGAAGCCGCACAACAGCCAGTGATCCTTGGAGGTGGGGTCTGCAGAGGGACACAGGACCTCACCAGACCTCGCTGTGCTGATGGGGAGTTCGGAAAACACAACCCCCAAGCGCAGCCCCGAAGCTGCAGAGCGAAGGGAGTGAGGACCCCCTCCTTCTGCTCCTCAGCAGAGCTGGTGACCCTTCTCCACAGTCCAAAACAACCTGAATTCTCCCAGTCAGACTGTGCTGGAGGAGAAGTCAGTCCTTTTGCCCCCCCATCCTTTTCCCAGCCCGTCCCCAAGATCAGCCCTGACACCTCAGGGGGTTCCCCCTTCCAGGCTGGAAGCTCCTCATCCTGCGGGGGAACCAAGCTCCGCTCACAAAGCCAGCCCTGCCTCCTGCAGGGCCACCATGACCGCCCTGACTGCGGCTTGTCCAGCCCCCACCACCAAGGGTGGGCGGCCCGGAGCCTCGAGCGAGGTGGGAAACCAAACGAGGCCGCGGCCGCCTCCGCTCGGAATCAGATCCTCAGAATCAGGTGCCAAACTAGTTATTAAAAAGGTCAAACTTTATTGTGAAAACCAGTAGTCTTCCAGGACCACCCCACACCTCCACCCGTATCAAGTCCACTTGGAAACTAGATTTGTATTTCAATCCAGACAACAGCAACAACAGCAACAACAAACCCCCCAAAATAAAACCAGCCCAATCAATCTTCAGGTCAAATTGGGAAAAGCCAAAGCGGGTCTGGGGACAGCGGGTTCGTCTCTGAGAAGCCAGAGAGAGGCGATTGCATCGGATCTGCTCTACAAGGACCTAGTTATTGTCTTCCAGCACTGGGGCAGCGACACCAAAAGTAATCAAGGAGAAGAGGAAAAGAAAGGATCGAGAGCACGATCACAACTGGCTCGTGGTGGGCGGGTGTGTTGAAGGCACGAGAACACAGCACGTTCAGCTCCACTGCGGAGGAGTTGTGCATCGGGGCCCAAAAGAGGCTGCTCCCCGGGGAGGTGCTACAGTTTTGGAGGTCGTCACAGGGTGTTGGCTAATGGGGCAAAACAAAACAAACACAACAGGAATCAACAGGGACAGGAGACACCGAGACCTTCCGGGGGCGGGCAGGGCTGGGCTGGGGCACTCACCTGTGGAAGGGAGATCCCGGAGGTGACTGAGCAAACTGACCTCAGCCCTGACCTCGCTCTCCCTGCACTGAGCTCAGCCCTGACCTCGCTCTCCTCAGGCTGACCTCAGCCCAGACCTTGCTCTCTCCACACTGAGCTCAGCCCCAAAATGCCTCCAGCAGAGCCAGCAGTGAGGGTCACAAGCCACTTGGACCCGACGAGCTCAACACTGGTCTGTCCCAACCGCCAGCAGTCCCCTCTGGTTCTGACTAATCACTCCTGTGTGGTTTTAGTTCTGGTTTGAGAGGGTGGGAAGGGAAGGAGGACAGAGAGAGCTGGGCCAGACTAGGAGATGGGAAATCCACAGAGCTCCAACATCCTGTGCAAACACCCCACCTACCTGACTGGGGAAACTGGCGGTACTGGAGAAAGAACCAACCCTTCGAGTTAGCCCTTCGTGCTGGGGCACTGACCCCAAACTGCTCAGCTTCACAGAGGAGCACTAGTGGATCCTGTCAGCTCAGGGGCGTGGAGCAGAGCAGTGGATGGCCTGGGGATGCGGCTTTGTGCCGCTCTCAGAGCCTCCTGAGCAGCCCAGCACCTCCCGCAGGGAGCTGGTCGGAGCCTCAGGCTGGAAGCCCGAGGTGTGACCCCATTCCAGCTCCTCCCTCCACACCCCCGTGTGTCTCGGTTCCTCCTGTCCGCAGTTAAACTGGTGGCACTGGTATGAAGACCTCTGACGGTGCACACGAGCGCCCGGTGTCCCAGCTGCACCAGGAACGGGCCGTGGCTATCAACTGGTTCATTTACCTGCATTTTCCTCGGGGTGCACGGTCGGGGTCCTCCTGGGCCCCCGCTGCTCGCTGCTCTTCTCCCCATTGCTCTCCTCCAGGGTCACCACAGGCTCCTGGCTCTTCATCAGCTGACTCAGCAGAACGGCCAGCATGTTCTGCACTTCTCCCTGAGCACTGGCTGCTTCTGGAGTCGCCTGCTCCTCCGGTAGCTGGGCCTCCGCCGCCGGCGGCTCCTCCATGGCTTCCTCTGCCGCCGCTGCCGCCGCCACCTGAGACTCGTGCTGCTGAGCCGTGGCTTCCGTCAGGGCGTTGATGGACTGGTTGAGAGCCTCCAGCTGCTGCTGCATCTCGGGGTTCGAGTGGACGTTGAGCAGCTGGGCCATCTGCGGGACGCTCAGGTCGGTCTGGCTCTGCAGCAGGTTGAGGAGCACAGCCAGCTCGCTCTGATTCAGCTGCTGGGTGATTTCTCCGAGGCCTGCGGGAAACAGAGCGGTGCAGGAGGTCAGGCGTCGCGTCCCCGGGCCGGGGGAAGGCGCAGAGGCCCCAGCAGGAGGATGCCAGGATGGTTTCCACCATCAGCTCGGCCTCTCCACTCGGCTCAGCTCTGAGCGGCAGCACTGCAGCAGCACCCGGTGGCACCTCAGCCACACTGCACACACCAGTGGCTAGTGCTGGTCCCTGCTCCAGTGGAGCTGTTCCTCTCCACCCCTCAGACCTACCCACAGGACTGCCTGTTGGAGCCAGACCTCCCCGTTAGCTAACCGAGGGCACCCCGGGAACCAGAGCGGTGACTCAAGGCCGCCAGGCCCGAGGTCGCGTGAGGAGGCGACAGCCTGAGTGGAGCAGCAGGTCTGGCAGCGGCTGGGTCCCTCCCCACGCTCCATCCCACGCTGGGACGGATGCAGGAAGGGTGGGTCCCACTGACACAGCAGAAATGAGGTCAGCAGCAAGGTGACTCCTTGCTGAGAGCTGCCCTGGGATCACAGAGGCCTCTGGCCTGACCTGTGAAAAACGAGCCCATCCATCACCTCCCTCAGCAGAGCCTCCTGAGTGACAAGTGTCCCCTCAGCCTGGCACGGCTTTTGGGGAAGAAGGGTGCAGAGGGCTGGGGTTCCAGAAGCTCAAGATGAAGCTCCTCTTGCCGGAAGGCAGCGAGGAAACGTGACAGTGCCTCTCCTCAGCCGTTTGTTAATCCAAGCACCACCTTTTGTCCATCTGCCATGTTCCACTGAACACATGGATGGTGCATTCCCTGGAGCAAGAACTGTCTTCCCCGTTACTTGTCAGGAGGTTTGACACAAAGAAGCTTCAGCCTGGATCTGGGCTGTTAAGAGGCTCCTACAGAAGCTCCGGGCAGCCTTCTCCCTCCTCCACATTCCCAGGAACCACAAGACCTCCCCCCCAGCAGCTATTCTCTAGGTTGGTCACAGGTTTGGGAACTGCACAGGTCCTGGCCCTGGCAAGTCTCTGTGATCAAAGAACTTAGAGAACAAACTCACAGTCAGCTCATCAGGGAAGACCAGCCAGAGCACTGTGCAGGCAGATTTCACCACAGAGGGAAGGGAAAAACCAAGTGAAAACCAGCCACAGAATCCCAGAGCACTAGGGACTGGAAGGGACCTCGAAACATCATCCAGTCCAGTCCCCCTGCCAGAGCAGGGTCCCCTAGATCCAGTCACACAGGAACAGCCCAGGTGGGTTTTAAACTCCAGAGAAGGAGACTCCACAACCCCCTGGGCAGACCCTTCCAGGGCTCTGGCACCCTCACTGGGAACAAGGTCCTTCTCACATTGATGTGGAACCTCCTCTGCTCCAGCTCACACCCGCTGCCCCTTGTCCTGTCACTGGGTGCCCCTGAGCAGAGCCTGGCTCCATCCTCCTGACACCCACCCTCCACATAAACATTAATGAGGTCACTCCTCAGTCTCTGTTTCTCCAAGCTCAAGAGCCCCAGTTCCCTCAGCCTTTCCCCAGCAGGAGAGGAAGGTTCTGGACTGCCCTCCCTTTCCACAGAGAACCAGACCAGCTCGAAAGCCACCACAAGCCTCCCAACGCTCAGGCACTGACCTACTGCATCTCCAGCCCCACTGCTGTCGGGTTTGAGCGGGGCTGGTGCTGGCTGCACAGGACTGCTGTTGTTCTTGACAGCTTCTGTGCTCGTAACAGAGGTAGCTTCTTTCCGAGAAACTTTTGATAACGGTGGCTCCTCCACTGCGATGCCGCTTTGCCGCTGCCGCCGCCGCTTCTTGCTCCACAGCTCGTGGCAGTCCTGCCAGTGGGGAAGGCTGGAAGACAACACTGAGCAGTTAAAGCACGGGGCAGGAAAGCTCACTTCGACTGCAGAGAGCTACTGGAGCTGTGAGAGCAGCACAGACGTTCCTCTGGCCGCGCTACGCTGCTGAGGCAAGAAGGGGCAAGTCCTAGGACCAGGAGAGGCAGAGCAGCTGTCTGAATTCATAGAATCACAGGACGCTAGGGACTGGAAGTGACCTTGAAAGATCATCCAGTCTAATCCCCTGTTAGAGCAGGATCCCCTGGATCCAGTCGCACAGGAACAGTCCAGGGGGGTTTGAAACATCTCCAGAGATGGAGACAGCCAGAACAGCTTCTGAACCTGCTTGACTGGACTGGGAGAGAAGAGCTGCAGGCTGACTCTGCTCACAGCCGGCCTCCCTTTCCATCCATAAAGGAGCCCGGCCGGTCCCCTGGGGCAGAGGGCAGGAAGTGCCGCAGGCTGCTCGCGCAGACCTTGCGGAGCACCCCGAGCCCTGAGCAGAGCTTTCTCGAGCCAGACAGAAAACCAAGAGCCCTGCAGCAGAGTCAAGACTCCAGCAGTCACACCACTTAACTCGGACTGAAAGGCCCCAAACCCACGAGGCCAGGGCAGCGGCTCCCTCCCACAGCTCACTAGCAGGCGGACTCCAGCTGGAACTCACTCTGGAGGAGCCATTTTGCTGAGGTCAACGTCCTTCAGGAAGTCACTCTGCAGGGCCTGCTCAGCTGTGCAGCGCTTGCCGGGGTCCAGCGTCAGCATGTGGTCCAGCAGGTCGAGGGCAGACGAGGGGATGCTGCGCAGGGAGAGGGAAACACGCCGATTCGGGGAGGGCCTCGTGCTCAGAGGGGCAGCCTCAGGTTTGAGAGAGTTCCCTGCGACGTCCTCAGCCTCGGCTGTGCCAGAGGTAAGGGCAACTCTGACCCCGGCAAACGCCACCAGGCTGTGGCACAGTTAAGCTCTTCCCCCTCAGAGGATGAGTCCCTGGGGTCAGCCAGCCTCAGCACAGGGAGGTAACTTGCCAGGGTGGGCCTCTGCTAGGAGCAGCAGGGAACCCCCCACACCACATCAGGCACTTGCAAAGGGGACAGCGGTCCCCCTCCAGCCTTCCCCAGGCAGGAGAAGCCGCAGGGAAAGGGCTGCTCGAGGGCAGCAGAAGGGGAAGCACCACTCTGTCCTGCCAGGCAAAGCAGAGCCAAAGGAGAGCGGACCAGGAGAGGATCATAACCCCCACACAGCTCCTCATCCTCTCACACCCAACTCACAAGGAGAACTCCTCCCGCAGGCGCCGCCGGTACTGCTTCTTCGGCTTCATGGTGTTGAAGTACGGCAGCTTGATGACATCCGGCCACACCGCTGGGCAGGGGGTCCCACACAGCCGGCTGAGGGGCACAGAAGCAGAGGCTCAGCAGCAGCAGAGGCTCAGCAGCAGCAGCATCACCAACCCCAGTGCAAACTGTCCTTCCTAAGCCACTCGCTGCAGGAACAACCCAGGTCTGGGTTTCAGTGGCGACTTGATCACCCTCTCAGGTTAGAAAGGAGGGGAAACACTGACTGTGAGTTTGTAAGTCATGGAGGTGATGGAGGGGAGCATCTCCCTGATGGGGAGAGGCTGAGGGAGCTGGGGCTCTGGAGCTTGGAGAAAAGGAGCCTGAGGGGTGACCCCATGGATGCTGATCAATATGGGAAGGGTGGGTGTCAGGAGGATGGAGCCAGGCTCTGCTCAGGGGGCACCCAGTGACAGGACAAGGAGTAGTGGGTGTCAGCTGGGACAGAGGAGGTTCCACATCAGTGTGAGAAGGACCTTGTTCCCCGTGAGGGTGCCAGAGCCCTGGCAGGGGCTGCCCAGGGAGGCTGTGGAGTCTCCCTCTCTGGAGGCATTTAGAGCCTGCCCTGCCACATTCCTGTGCAACTGGATCTAGGGAATCCTGCTGTGGCAGGGGAGTGGACTGGATGATCTTTCGAGGTCCCTTCCAATCCCAGTGTTCTGGGATTCTGAATAACCCAGGTCTGGGTCTCAATGAGGATTCAACAACCCCCTCAGGTTAGAAAGGAGGGGAAGCACTGGCTTTGGGTCAACAGCTCTCCCGGGCAGCCCAAGAGCCACCCGCTGGGCCGCGTCACAGGCGGGCTGGAGAACCAGGGCTCGTGGCACGAGCGGGGCAGCGCCTCTCCTCATGCATGTGCAAGGCTTTACCTGATTAATTCAAGCTGAGCCAGCTCCAGATTGGCTTGAAAAATAGGCTTCTTTGTAAACAGTTCCCCGAGGATGCAGCTGGAAAGAGGAGAGGCACGAGGTCACGACAGCAAGCCCTTGGGATGAGCGGCTGAACACCACAACCTTTCTGTTCAAGGAGGAGGCTCTGCCTGAGGAGAGTTATTTGCATCGGGGCTTGTAGCTGAGGGCTGGCAGACTGACCTCTGTGTCCCGAGTCACCGAGGCTACAGCTGGGAAATACCGCTGGCTACAGGCTGGTTACCAGGGCACAGCTTTAACTCTTTGAGGGGAAGGAGGCAAGAACAGCAGCCAGGCAGCTCTTCCTCCCTCGAGTGAGCACCTCTATCTGTTCAGCTTTACTGGGGGGATATCTGCCGGCCCAAACTGGTCCCTGCAGCCAGCAGCTGCCTGTTTGTCACTGCCAAGGAGACGCGGGAGAATGCACGAGGGAGGGAGCTCGGAGAGGAAGGACAATTGGTGCTGAGAGCAGCCCACAGGCACCTGCCTGCTGGCACTGGGCTGAGCCCACACACGGCCAACTGGACCTTGGGGGCTGACAGAAGAGGTGACAACCAGAGAGATCTGAAGAGCTTCCAGAGAAACTCACGCACTGAAGCTACGAGCGGCACAGGAGAAGCCTGGGAGCCCTCTCCTGATCTTCTGGTGCCTCACTAGCACTGTTGGTTGGCTTGTGAAGAGTGAGAGCAGACAGCTTTTGCACTGCTGGGTGTCAGCACCAAGAGAAGTCTCGTTCCAGGAGTTTTAACTCGACGGGGACACCAGACACCACCCCACTGCTGAAAGCACCCAACGCGGAGACTGCTCCTGCACTGCTGAGGTGGCACAGAAACGGCTTCCGCAGCAGCCCGACTGACAGAGCCTCCCCCTCGGTCAGGGCACGGCAGCCGACGCAGGACTCACCCGCAGCTCCACACGTCGATGGCTGGCGTGTACCGCTCCTCACCCAGCAGCAGCTCTGGAGGTCGATACCACAGCGTAATGACTTTGTTTGTGTACGGGCGGCTGCAGGCGACACAGAGAGCGGCATGACACACAGCCCCTCACCAAGGGCAACTTCTGCTTCCAGACACAAGCAGGGGGGCTTCGAGCGGCCAGACTCGAGCTGCCCGAGTTACACAGGGCTGATGGGGCATCACAGACTGCCAGGCCTGAGCAGCAGGTACCCCAAGATGGCAACAGGCAGCCCCAATGGAGCAGTGCCTGAGCTCGGAGCAAAATGTGGCCCCGTGGAAATCCAGCACGTTGCTGTGTTTCTTTATCAGCTGGTTTGTCTAAGGAAAAGCTGTTAGTCCCAGCCAGGAGGATGGTTTTCCAACAGCTGGAGCTGCATTACACCACTGACACTGGAAATCATTCCTCCAGAAGAAACCATCTGGACATTGAGAGGAAACGAGCTCAGAAAGGAGCTCGCTGCACCCACAGCTAAGCCATCGCAGGGGACTCTTCCTCCAGCCCACCAGGCCTCACCTCTCCTCTGAGCTGTAGAGCCGGGCGAGTCCAAAATCTGCAAGTTTGATTTGTCCACTGAAAGACAAAAGCCCCCCAAACACCAGTCACTGATGTGAATCAGCTGGGTCACTGCAAGCAGGGAAAGGAGACCTCCCCCCAGCCCCTGCAGCAGAAAGGCCCAAAAAGCTGCAGTGACTTCTGCAAAGGGCAGCACCGACTTCGCAGAGCCTATTTAGCTCTTCAAGAAACCCCCCAAAAGGTTCAAGACAGCAGCAGCAGGTCAGTCTTGGCACTGTGACAGCCCTTTCCCAACAGGCTGATGTCCCAGAGGTGTTTCTCAGGTGGAGGCCCAGAGGTGAGGGCAGGTTACCTGTTGTTCAGCAAGATGTTGGAGCACTTGATGTCTCGATGGAGGAAGTTCTTCTTGTGACAATAATCCAGCCCCTCCATTAACTGTTTCATGAAAGACTTGATATGGTCCTCTGAGAAATGTACCAGGCCAGATTCTAGCAGCCCCATTAGGTCGTGGTCCATGTACTCAAACACAAGGTAAAAGGCACCTGGGGGAACAAGGAGCAGTGATTCAGGGCACGAGAGCAGACACACAGCAAAAGGAGCGAAAGCAGATTCAGTTCCTCTTCGCTGTGTTGTCTTTAATGGGGACCTGGCAGTACTGGGTGACAGCCGGCTGAACAGGAGCCAGCATAGTGCCCAGGTGGCCCTGAAGGCCAATGGCATCCCGGCTTGGATCAGCCTGAGTGCGGCCAGCATGACTGGGCACTGGTGAGGTCTCCCCTCCAGTACTGGACCCCTCACTTCAAGAAAGAGACTGAGGGGCTGCAGCGGGTCTAGAGGACTAAGGAGGCTGGGGAAAGGACTGGAGGGAAAGGCTGATGGATCTGGGGGTGTTTAGGCTGGAGGAGACTCAGGGGGGGACCTTCTCCCTGTCTCCAGCTTCCTTAGAGGAGATTGCAGTCAGTTGGGGGTCAGGCCCTCTCCCAGGTAACCAGCACTAGGATGAGAGAACAGGGCCTGAAGCTGCCAGGCAGGGTTAGGTTGGATGTTTGGAAGCCCTTTCTCATGGAAATGGCGATCAAAGCCTGGTCAGGGAGTTCCCATCCATGGAGGTGCTGAAGGCCAGCCTGGCTGTGGCCCTGAGTGCCCTGGTCTGGCTGCTGGGGTGATGTTAGGTCCTGGGCTGGGCTGGCTGAGCTCAGAGGGCTTCTCCAGCCTCAGCCATTCAGTGTGTGCTGTGATATTTAGTGACTTACTAGGCAGCACACAAGGTTTTTCCTCAAGGAGGAGGTAAAAAGGAAACCAAACCATCGAAGGAGGCTCCTCCAACCCATCAAACCAGCTCCTGGAATCCAAACCCATCCCCAAATGAATTCCTTTGACACCCCAGTCACCTTCACCCAGATGCTTTCTTTTCTCTTGGGGGATTGGACTGGATGACCTCTCAAGGCCCCTTCCAATCCCTAATGTTCTGTGGTTCTTTCAGGTTAATTTACTGAGGAGATACTGGCACAAACTGGTTTGTGGCGTTTCCTCCTCCCTCCCACAAAAAGCTGTGGGACATTAGAGCCCCACAGGCACAGCACAAACTTCTCCTACTAAGGCTTAAGCCTGTGTCTCTGATCAGTGCCAAACCCAAGGAAATCTACCCCAGAGCTCAGATGTGGAGCTTTCCACATTGTGGAGGCACAAGCAGGAGTGGCATCACCCCCACGCCCAGACGCCACCTTTGTCCTTCTTGAAATCCAGTGCATCTTGTTTGTCCGTGACGATCTCCTTCATGTTGACGACGCTGCGGTGGATCAGCTGCCGGAGGATTTTGATCTCGCGGATGGCCGTGATGGGGAAGCCCTCCTTCTCGTTGTCCAGCCGCACCTTCTTGAGGGCCACCAGCTCACCTGTGGGAACAGGCCGCAGCGTCAGACCCGACACACACACAGCTCTGGGTCTGCAGGGGGAGGCTGAGAGCAGCTACAAGGGCAGTCAACAGGCACCAAGGGACAGCAGAGGCAGCTTTGGGTTCCTCCCTGCCTGTCCTTCTTAAATGCCTCTGTCAGAAGAGCCACCAACAGCTCCACGGGTGACCCCAGGGCTCCTCCTGACCTGCTTCAGCCACGCAGGCGACCATCACCCTACCCTGAAACCAGCCCAGGGCCTTCCATCAGCTCCACCATAGAATCACAGAATCATCAGGGATTGAAAGGGACCTCAAAACATCATCTAGCCCAATCCCCCTGCCACAGCAGGATCATCTCCACCAGTTAAGGTTAGAAGGGACCACAAGATCATCCAGCTCCAACTCTTCTGCCGTGGGCAGGGACACCCCACCCTAGATCAGGCTGGCCAGAGCCTCATCCAGCCTGGCCTTAAACACCTCCAGGGATGGGGCCCCACCACCTTCCTGGCCAACCCATTCCAGGCTCTCACCACTCTCACAGTGAAGAACTTCCTCCTCACATCCACTCTAAATCTGCCCATCTCCAGCTTTGCTCCACAGCCCCCAGTCCTGTCGCTACCTGACATCATAAAAAGCCCCTCCCCAGCCTTTTTGTAGCCCCCTTCAGATACTGGAAGGCCACAATAAGGTCCCCTCTGAGCCTCCTCTTCTCCAGACTGAACAGCCTCAACTCTCTCAGTCTGGCCTCACAGGACAACAGCACTATTTCAAGAGCAGGGGCTCAGCTGGCACCTACAGCTGCTCTACCCACCACCACCACCACCTGACCGCGGGTCCAGCTACACAAAGGGTACCACAGATGCTTCAGAGCTTCTCACAGGACTACAGAGCTCTGCTCCTCTGGAAGCCCCTGACCCACTCCCAGTCTGACTGCTACGTGCCCGTAGCCTGCAGCACCACCAGCTTCCCAAACACCCCCAGCAGGGGCCCTGAAGACGGGGCTGAGCCCGAAGGCGCGCGGCGCCCTTACCGGTATCCTTGTCCTTGGCTTTGTACACCTGCCCGTAGGTGCCCTCGCCGATAATCCCAATGATGTCAAACTTGTCCACACAGCGCTTCCCCCAGTCGCTCTCCGTCTGCCTCCTCTCCCCGTACCGAGGGCAGCAGATTCTGCAAGAGGGAAGAAGCGGCAGCAGCGCGTTGTTACGCGAGCGATGCTGAGCAGATGCTTCAAACTGAGGGTGGCCTGAAGCAAAACCAAGCAGGGAGCTTTAACTAAAGAGCAATCGCCAAAGAGTTGGAGATTCCGTGGTTAGACCACAGCAGGACCAGTACCAGCGCTGGGAACCTCCTGAGGAAGCACTGGGGGCTGTGACGCCACGCACAGAGCGCCCAGGATTTGCTCCCCCCAGTCTCACACCTCTCTTCTCGGACCCTGACTGTCGGGGGCTCAAATATGAAACAACTCTGGGGAAACAGCTGATAGAACCCAATCAAAAATAGACAGAGGGACCCGTTCTGCGCCCATTTCACTTCCCTCTTTGAAGACGGCGCTGGGGCGAGCTGGAGGACAGCAGAACTGAGTCTGGCTGCAGACCTGTGAGTGAGTGTCTGCTCTGGAAGCGTCCTCCCCTTCCAACAAATGGCAGAGAGCTGGCAAAGCAGCTGCCAGACTCCCCTGCACCCTCCCCGTCCCTACAGGGTCAGCTCTTCCAGGAGACCCGAAAGCTTCGGAAACCCAAACTCTGGTAACCTTGGGAAGCAACAGAAGCCACCTCAAGACCCCCAGTGGAACGCCAGCAGTTGAGCCTTACTTTGGTCTCTTTTTGAACGGTTGCTGAGGTGGTGTGGCTGCCTTTGGTTCCGGGGAGTCGGGAGGAGATGGGTCCCCCCCAGGGAGCTCTGGAGGGAGCGGGAGGTCCGTGAGTAAGTGTCGTGGTCTCTGCTCTCTGTCTTTCTTCACAGGTTTTGGAGGAAGAATCTCTTTTGGACTAAACTCCGGAAAGTTAATACAACAAACAAGTCAGTCTTGACAGGCAAAGGACAAACCACCCAACTCTACTGCAGGACAGCAGTCTCTAAATGACAGCGTGAAGGCAGGAGCCCGAGTTTAAGGGCTAAAACTAACACCACCAACATAAACCAGAACAGACTTTGGAGCAGTAATTCATCAGGAGAGAAGAGTGTCAGGTTTGAACCACTGTCTTCAAATAAACACAGAGCTCCTGCAGCTAGAACTACGAGTCTGAGTTTCTGGTGACAGCTCCAGCTCATCCAGCCTCAGCTTCCTCTGTTCAGCTCACTTACCGTAAGAGAGTTCAAGGCACGAGTTGCTCAGGATCTCTACAAAGTAGAACTCAGAATTATCTCTCTGTGCAGGTAACTTTCCACCTCTTGGAGCTGCATTTCAGTCCTTGCTAACCCGTTCACTTGCTCAGTCCTTGCTAACTAACTGCTGAGAAACCACAAGCTGGCCTTTCTGAAACCAAACTGATCACTGGTGCTGCCAGACACTTGGTTCAGACTGGCCTGAGGCTCATCAGACCTGATCTCTGGCTCTAATGTCTTCCTAGGTCTGAAGAGTCAGGAATTCCCCACACAAATCCCTGCTTCATCGGGAAAAGAAGAGGACTAAGGGATAGGACAACCTTGCAAGGTTTGTTTTTAGGGCAGCCAGGTCTAACCTTCAGCACAGAGAGCTGCAGATAAATGGTGGGATGCAAGTAGGTCACTCTCCTCATTTCCGTCCCAGACCCAACCTAATCTGGAGGAGAATCTCTCAGGGAGAGACCTCCAGGGGAAAGCCCTTGCTGTGATGACAGGACGACCAGAAGCAGGAGCTGCACGACACCCAGCCAGGTCCCTTCACCAAGGCAGAAGCCACAGCAAACCTCAGTGTGGGATCTGGACTGGGACTCCATGACCACGTGTGGGAGGCACCAGACTTGGTTCCTCCCACCTCGGTGCTGCTCTCCTATGGGTATCCCGAGCCCTGATCAGGCATCCAGTTCTCACAGCCTGTCTCCAGACAGACACCAAACCCCCACTCCTTTGCTGGACACCTTGGGGAGGAGAAAGGGGAGTTTGCGGGTTGAACTCACAAGCGGTTTAACCCCCCCTGGAGGTCCCTTCACTCCCTGTCAGCCAGCAATGACCATCGTCTCGCTGACACCCTTGTCTCTGCTTGGTTCATCTATTTGCTCTGCTAGAAGGTTACTGTGACTTCAACTACTCTGAGCACTCAGGTCTTTCAAAGCAAAAGAGTCAAACAGACCCTTCAGGGCTGCCCAAGGAGAAAAATGATGGAGGGGGATCACCAGCTGCCAAACAGACTCCTCGAAAGACACCTCCCTCTCAAAGAGCAAGGAAGGGTCAGCTAGGTTTACAGTTTTAGCTCTCAGTGCTGGCAACAGTCAGCCTGATGTTTGTAGGAAGCTGAGCGAGCTCAGAAACCTCTGAGTACAGCCCCAAACACAACACAGGCAGAGTCTGTTCACTTCCTCCTCAAAAGCTTTCCCCCTTCTGCTCCTCTCCTGCCAGGTGACCTCTGAACATCACAGACAGCGGAGTCTCAGGGGCTCAGAAAGGACCAAGAGTCTCAAGAGTCTCTAACAAATGGGGAGGGTTTGTATGTGGACACTTCAGGCCTTTCCAACCCTAGAACTACCACAGGCTCAGAGCTGGAAGCTTCCCCCTGGACATGAGAAGCAGAGTCTACGTGAAAGTTCTACTCATAAATATCAGGAGTGAACTTCTGCAGTCAGAGCCCTACACACCAGCCACCAGACCCAGCAAAACAAAGTGGGGTCTTCCAGTCCTTTTACTGGGAAAAACCCACTGTAACTCCACTACACTGATCGTCACTCACGCTGGCAGCAGAGGTACAACCCACAGCTCAGCCACACCCGGGTGGTGAGAGAAGAGCTCTAGGTGTGGGCAGCTGAAAATTGAGCGTTTCAGCACATCTCTGTGCTTGGAAACAGGGGATCAGGCACTGGAGTTGGGAAACAGCTGTGAAAATCTGTTAACAGCCAATCTGAGGGATGTTTGAACCCAACAGAGTTGCTCAACACCACTGCACAGCTGAGGAGAGGTGACACGAACACACAGCAGGCTGACTTGTACCTCCACACCAGGACAAACCACGACAAACCAACGGAATGAAGGGGAGCTCACTGGGACCACAGGGCAGCTACAGCGAGCGGCAACCATCGTGTGACACAGTGTCCACTCACAGACAGGCTCTGCTAGCCAGGACACAGCAAGTACAGCTTTAGCGATGGCTGGGAGGACACAGAAGGTGGTGGGGAGCTACGGGCTGAGAAGACCAAGTAGAAAAAGGAGTTAGATATCAGTGATTGATGATCTTAAAGGTCTTTTCCACCCTAAAGCCTTCTGTTGAGTCTCCTTCTCTGGAGACGTTTCAAACCTGCCCGGCTGTGTCCCTGTGTGACCAGATCTAGGGGATCCTGCTGTGGCAGGGGGATTGGACTGGATGGTCTTTCAAAGTCCCTTCCAATCCCTAACGTTCTGTGATGGCCTCATGTTAACAGCTCCACACCACACTAACAGCTACTAGAGGTAAAAAGGAAGAGGATCTGCTTCTCCACTCGGGTTTTGGTTACCCGAGTTTAGTTTNGCCCACAACTGGACACAAGATTCCACATGTGGTCTCGCTAGGGCAGAGTAGAGGGGGAGCAGAACCTCTCTCCATGTCCTAACCACCTCCCTTCTGATCACCCCAGGATGCCATCGGCCTTCTTGGCCACAAGGGCCCATTGCTGGCTCCCGGCCATCACATTCCCCTCTTCCCCTCCACACCGAGGTTTCTCAGTCCCAGAGCAGCAAGAGCTGCAGTTCCAGGACAGAACTAAACCTGGATGTTTTAATTAGAAATGACAGGAAAGAGAAAAAGGTGAAGTAGCTGCAGCTTCACTCCTTCCCTTTCGAACAAATCAGAGCTACCTCTGGAGCAGTGAGGAGTGTGTTAATTACTCAATGATTAAGGCTTCCCTGATCTTAAAGGTGTCTTTCAAGCGAAGATGCTGCAACTGTGATAAATTAGAGCAAAGCCATTGTTTGCCTGTGAGCTCAATGGGTTCGGAGCAGGAACAGCTGTGGCTGGTGGTTCTTGTGCTGGAAGGAAGCTCTTTCCTGCTACTTGAGCAAAGGCTTGGGAGGAATCAATTAACAAAAGCCATTAAGGAAAGTACCTGAGCAAAGAGGGGGCCCAGCTCCACACCCATGTCTGTAGTAAATAGGGAACCTTTGCCAACCAGCGTTAAAACAGCAGCAGACCTCTCTCTCACCAAGAATCTTCCACATAACCCATGTGAGGCCCAAACCAGGAACAATAATGCAGCAGGACCAGCGGCAGAGCCCTCAGGGCACTCTGCAACTGCCCAGCTAACCCGAAGCAGCTGTGTAGCGTGACGGTCTCGCTGTAAAACGCAAAGGGGGTGCTCTGGTGGGACCTTACCTATCCAAGTCATCTTCCCCAACTAAAATAGGGGGGAGCGGAAGCGGAGGCAACGTTGAAGTTTTCAGGTGCGGGATAGCAGCCGTCACAGACACTTGTGTTTTTGCAGCGACCTGGACAGAGGACTGAGAGTTCACCTGAGAGGATAAAGTAGACGTCCTTGGGTGGGAAGAGGATGACAAAGACGTCGGGGCTGAAGTGGGGACCTGAACGGGAGTCGGCTGGGGCGGAGGCAAAGGCGGGACAGCGGGTGACGGTGGCAAAGGCGGCAACGGCGGAGTCGGAGGTGGCGGCGTGGTTGTCGGCAGAGGGGGAGGAGGTGACTTTATTGAGGGGAGCGGGGGTGGGATCTCCTTCTCTGCTGCGTCTGTCTCTTTTGGAGACAGGAGGTCCTCAGCCACTGCTACAGGCTTCAAGTCTTTTGTTCCCAGCTGTCTCGACTCTCGAACCGGAGCTGGGGGTTTCCTCTCAGAGTTCTCCTCTGCCTTGAGTTTCGTCGTCTCTGCAGGGGCTTTAGTCTCTGCGTTCGAGTACAGTAAATGAACTAACTCGGTATCCGAAGAGGATTTCTCAGCTTTAACAGTTTTGACGACCTTTTTGACCTCTGTCACAGCCTCCTTGAGGTCAGCCAAGCTGTTCTCCTTCCTAGACAGGACGAGAGGCGAGCCCTTCGCCTCCTTCCCGTCCACCTTGGCCGCAGCCGCCGCCGCTGCCGCGCGCTCCTTCTTCTTCCTGCTGAGCTCTGCTCCCAGACTGGAGTTCAGCGGTAGCCTCGTCGGGGATATACTGGAATGGCGGCTGCGGGACCCAGACCTCTGCTTTTTGCTGTGAGATGATGAGTGCCTTGAATACCCAGGACTTCGGCTTCGGGACTTCACGGACTTCCTGCGGGGAGAACGGGGAGGAGAGTGAAATGAAGCAGCTCACCACCTCTGAGCTACTCACCCGCAGCGACAGCTCTCTGAAAAGAGCTGGAATAATTCAAACCCGTTATTTGTCAGCTAATAGTTCTGAGACACCTGTCAGGAGAGACAACAGCTACTGAAATGAGTTTGTCGATTAAACTGGTACCAGTTTGGGGTCATTGTTGAGTCTTCTAAGATCAGGGCTCCCCTTACAAACTGCTCAGACAGAATGAAGGATCAAGGTTGGACAAGGCTCAGGTACAGGCGAGATCAGAGAGGCACAGGCTGACAGAAGACTTCAGCGAGAGAGGAGCTGGCAGTTTACAGCTCTTCCACTACACTTATGTACAACTGTAAAGGAAACACAGATGAAACACGACCACCCTCCCGGGAACCCTGTCTCACTTCAAGCCAATTTCTCCCCCTGGTTCTTTTACTCTCATCCCTCTAACATTTGCATGTTGTGGTGCAGGAGAAGAACTAAAACCCAGGAATTTCAATGCTGTCCGAGGTCTGTGCACTGGGTTTTGTTCTTCCCCTGCAATAAATGGGCTCTAAGTTAAGAAGATGCAGAAACAAAACAGAACTGGAAGCGGGTACTTCACAGAATCACAGAACATTAGGGATTGGAAGGTCAGCTGGAAGAGAGGAGGTTCCACATCAGTCTGAGAAGGACCTTCTTCTCAGTGAGGGTGACAGAGCCCTGGCAGGGGCTGCCCAGGGGGGTTGTAGACTCTCCTTCTCTGGAAACATTTAAAACCCACCTGGCCATCTTCCTGTGTGACCGATCTAGGGGATCCTGCTGTGGTGCGGGGATTAAGAGTGGATGGTCTCTCAAGGTCCCTTCCAATCCCTAATGTTCTGGGATTCTGAGGAAAACATTCCTACTGAATCCTGAGGGACACTCTTTACTGCAACCACAAGTTGCTCTGGGGTTAGCATTGCCCATAAATATTCCCCCAGGACAGATGGTTTAAGATGCTGAGGTACTCGGGTTCCTGCCTGTTGTCGCCCATCCTCACCACAATCTACTCTAGCAGCTACTCCAAATCTACTGGCTGCAGAGCACCGTTCTCAACAAGACCTGATAGAATCTTCTCCACAAGTCCAAGTTCCCCCCACTTTTCAGTACTGCTGCATTAGAAAAGCAGCCATCAAAGGTTCCTGCAGGGATAACACTGGGGGGTGCACAGACAGGACCCCCTCTGTGAAGGTTGCTACGGTAGCTGCACTGCAGAACCAGCACCAGCCTTCCATCAGCAAGTCCACATGCTCTTCCATTCTACCAGCTGTAAAGCCACCAATTCCCTGACTCCCAGTCTTCTCCACTCCAGCACCACTCAGGATTTTTCTTCTCAATCATCTAATGGTCATCACCTACAGTTGTTCTACAAAGAGCTGCTTTGTTAGACCTGAGAGAGGCTCCACATCCAGCAGCTGATTTGCCTTCCCAGCTAGACCAATACAACCAGTAACAGACCAATCTACACTGAATCTCACCTCCTATCATTAGAGCAGCAACAGCATCGACAATCACCTTTCACAGTAACACCTGCTTTTATCCCTACTAGGTGCCTTAGAGAAGCCACAGTGAGAGACAGAAGATGTACAGGGAGATGGGGCTTTTGGAAGACACTTCCCAGCCTCTGGAATGATCCTTTTGTGGCTTAACCCATCCTTAGTTACTCCGCTCTTTCCTCCCTTCCATCCTTAACACATGGTTAAAGCAACTCTAAGGTAGTCAGGGAGGGGTGGGGACAGTTCAGCTTCCAAACTGCTCTTTTTCAGGATAAGAATCCTCTTGGGTTACAACGAACCTCCCAGCTCAGCTGGCTCTGGGGTCTGAACCCACCTTGGTTGTCTCCCTAGCACCAACAACTAGAAACACAAGATACTACCCCTGATGACTGGGAATTAAAGAAGTCAGAGATGGCTGCTCATCTGAAAACCCAAACTAAAAAGCATTATTGAATTAATCTAACAGATACAATCAATCAGGAGATCAGGATGGTCTCTGGAGGAGGAAATGCTGGAACCCTCCAGGCCTCGGATGCTGAAAGTGGCCAGCACTAAGAGCCATCAGCAGAGGTGACCCTAAATCATTGGCAGCCCAAAGCCCTGTGGCTCTGCACTTGCAGGCCACTCACTTCACCAACTCCCTAGGACATCCACACACACTTCATCTGCTCCAAGCCACACCAGCAGCTCAGTCAGGAGGAAACTAGTACCTGGGAAGCATGACCACATGCCCCAACTCTGATTGCTCAGGAAATAAGCTTGAGCAGGCAGCCAGCGTTTCTTTTCTATGCATGCCCAGCAGCCTGTCACTGTGGCAAGGATCTGTGTGGCAGCGGCCACTACTCCAGCACAGGCTCACACAGGGCTGCTGTAGTTAGTGCAGAGCACAGCTCACCTTCAGCACTCTGGAATGTCTTCAGTTTGGGCTGCAGTGACAACAGCTGCTTTAGGGAATGGGGAGCTGTGAGCTACAACTGTTGCTTTCCCTGCTGACCAAACCAAGAGCCACCTGAAATGCAAAGCGCTCGGTGTTTTCTCCAGTCAGCCCAGCACATGGATTCGGTGCTGCCTGCATTTTGGATCTGCAGACTAAAGTAAACACAGAACGTACTAAAAAAACTCCCACTCCTGCCCTGTCAGTCAGTGGAAATAATTCAGTGCCCCAGAAAAGGCTGTGTTATCTCCTCGGAAGAATTCAAGCCACTGCCTCAGCAGCTGTGCCAGTTAAAGAAGGTTTTTCTCTCAAGGTGTTCCTGACCCTCCACTCCATGGGAGCTGAAAGAAAACGTCACCTCGTTGCTCCTCAGCTACTCCAGCTGTTTCCATTTACACTCTCATCTGCAGGAGAAGCTTCACAGAATCACAGAACACTAGGGATTGGAAGGGACCTCGAAAGATCACCCAGTCTAATCCCCCTGCCACAGCAGGATCCCCTAGATCCAGTCACACAGGAACAGTCCGGGAGGGTTTGAAACGTCTCCAGAGAAGGAGACTCCACAACTTCCCTGGGTTCAGCCAAGCTGCTCTTTCAGATGAGCATCTTCAGGGCTCTCAACAGCAGGGCAGCCCCACCTTGGGCTTCTGGAGCATGAACCTGCACTGACTGCCTCCCTGTATGGGCTGCAGGCTCAGCAAAGCACAAGTGACAGTGAATTACAAGCTAGGATTTGCCCCATGCATGGAAAACCCATCAAATTCCTTCTGTGCCTTTACCAGAATCACTGTGAGATGCTTTCAGAAAGCATAATCCATGGGGTTTTGTCCTGCTTTACAAGAATCTATCACACAGTAAGTTCTCTGCCCAGAAAAGAGAAGAGCAGTGAGTTATTCACTGAAGAACGAAATTCAAAGAATTCAGTGCGAGCTGAGTATAAACAGGGAGTAACCTTTGGAATCTGGTTTGGTTTGGGGTCTAATGGATTTGTCAGTGGGATGAAGATGTCCTCGAAGAGCTTCTTCCACGGGTATGGAAGTTCAGGGAAGCAGCACAAAGTGATTCAAAGCTGCTCCTATAATTAAGAGCAAGAAGAGAGAACCACCTGATTTCTCAAGTCAGAGGTAACTAGCGAGGAGCAGGAGCTTCAGCTGGGCCTGGGATGTGGAGTAACCCAGAGGGAAAACCACCTCTGTGCTCCACGGGATTTCCCCACGGTTAGGGCTGAGCGCAGAGGTTAAGCAGGTGCTGCAACACACAGTGGTATCGGGAGTGGACAGACACTTCCTAAGCTTCTTAGTCTTCCAAAAGTAATAGCAAGAAGCGGCTAAGAGCAGCGTCACCGGGGCAGAAAGGACTGTGGGGAGTGGGAAGAAAAACATCAAGGAGTGGCCATCAGAACCACTCACGAATCCATAGGGAAAACCGTGTGGAGAAGAAAGACCCTGATGGAAATTTTCACTCTCTGCAGTCACAGCAGAGTAAGAAGATTTTACCTAACTGCTTCCAGCCCAACACTCCACTTGCAGCACGGCAAAAGCACCAGCACAAACCCACTTGGAAGACCATTTTCCCCACAGTTAAGAGCAGAGCTCCAGTAACAAACTGGATTCCCAAAGCCCGAGTTCTTTGGGAAGTGCTGATCACTACTCTGGGAGCAGTGGCCTCTTCGCTTGCAGCTCCCGCTCGGAGCAGGGGATGTAGCAGAGCTAACAGAGCATAGATTGCATTCTACAGTGATTGCATTCCCGGTCACATCTTAATTGCCATGGAGCTACGACCCAGCAGCCATGGTGACAACTGGAAACTCTCTTAACATTAAGCTGAGCTAAAAAAGAATCAATGTTAGACCTGAACATGAAACAGGGCGGTTCGTGAGTGTCTGAAACAAACCACACAGAACCACCTTCAAACAGCCTCCTCCTGCTACTGACTGAAGAAAAGAAGAGAGAATTAAGAATTAGGCCAGAGAACAGCCGGATCCCACTCATCCCTCCAGGATGCCCCCATTTCAGACTGCAAGAAACAAACTCTAGTAGTGAGGAAATAAAGTTTAGGGTCCAAAGAAGGAGTTGACATGTGGTCTAATCGAAGGGAAAAGATGAGAGCAAAACACACTCCACAAGAGCCACCCTCCTGCTCCAAAACGTCTGATTGAGTTTCAACACTTAGTAAACAGAGAGCATCCAGAAAGAGGTGAAAACATCCTCTATGGCTGAACGTCTGCGCAAGGAAGTGCATTAGATGCCACACCAGGAGCTGAACAGCCCGTCTCCTTCCAGAGCACAACCCTCCCCAGGAGCCAGGGCCCTTCTGCCGCTGTAATTTAATCCCAGGAGCTTGGTCACTCCTGGGCCTCTCTGCCGAGAGCCAACATGGACAGACACCGCCAATCGCCAGCCAAGGAGGTGTTTTCCAACATGTGAACTCCCTTTCCGAGGGAGCTGCCACGAACCCAAGCAAAGCAGCTCCACACAAATCACCTGACAGCCAAATTAAGTAGCCAGCAAGTCCAGAACTCACTGAGATGAGGAGAAGGGTTAAACCTTCCTGTAGCCAAAGCCACCCCAACCTTCCCCAACCACTTCCCCATTCCCCAGAGCACCCTTCCACCGAAGGCAAGGCAGCAAGCACCTACCTGGCAATGGGGCTGCGGCTCATGGAGCGTTTCGCGGTGAAAGGGCTGCTCGAGCGCCGTCGGCTGTAAGGGCTCGGTGACCTCCCACTGTAGGACCCACTGCCCCTCTCATAGCTTGAGGAGCGTCTCCTGTTATAGGGGCTGATGGACCTCTGCCGCCGGCTGTAAGGGCTGGGCGAGCGAGTGTTCGACTGGTAAGCCACAGGCTCCTTGTAGGGTGGGCTGACGGACTGCCGGCGTAAGGAGCCGCTGGGGCTCTTCCTGTAGGGATCATAGTTACTAGACGTGTGAGAACGAGGAGGACTGAGATCATATTCCTGGATGTAGGAGGCTCCTGAGGGGCTGTCATCCAATTTAGGGCTGTCAGACCATTTTCTGTGAGGGCTTCTGGATTTCCGCTTAGGACTGTCAAGGGTTTTGTAACTTTTGGGAGCATCCCTCTTTCTATGGCTTTTACTGCGCTCTTTGTGGCTGGACTTGAGCTCCCGATCCTTCCTGGACTTCTCCTTGTGCGCTTTGGAAGAGCGAGACTCCTTGTTGCTGCTCTTTGAGGACAGCGACTTGGGACGCTCCTCGCTCTCAAGGAGTCTTTTAGAGGATCCCGATACCCTCTCCTTGGTGGACCCTGACCTGCTGGATGCCTCCAGGCTCTTTTCTAACTTCCTCTCTTTTTCTGCCTGCTTGCTCTTCATCAGCTCCCGAATGCGCCTGTGCTGGTGGTGCCGGTGCTTCTGTATCCTCTCGCTCCTGTCTGCTTTCCTCTCCTCGTTCTCCCTCCTGTCCAGCTTGAGGGCCACATCATCCGAGAAGGTATCCGAGTCTGAACTGATGTCATCGTACTCCACCAGCGGCTTGATCATCACACCCAAGGGCGCCGCCGTTTCCTGGGCTGCCAGCGGTGACTCCTTGGAGTGCCTGGACTTGTGTCTCTTGTGTCTGGAGGCCAGTCGGTGCCTCTCCTTGCTGTTCGAACTGCCAGGCGTGTGCTGCGAGGACCCCCCGCCGCCCCCATCCTTCTTGCCCCCATGTCTCTCCGGGTTTGGCATTCCTCCTCCACTGTGCTCGAAAGAGGGGAGGGGGGGGGAAAAACCTCCGACACCCCCAAACCTCAAACTTCCTCAGCGCCCCGTTCCTCCTCGCACCATTCACCCCGGCCTCGGCCCTCCCTGCCGCCAACACCCCCCCACTCCCTCCTACATGGGGAGCGGGGCAGGGAGCGCAGCCCCCACCCCCCCACAGGCACCGGACAGGTCTCCGGCCTCAGCGCCTCATCCGAGGGGCCCAGGCACGGAGGGCAGCGCCGCGCCGGGGGCGCCCCGGGATAGGCGGGGCCTGGGCCCGCGCTGCCTCCCCACCCCCTCAGCACCGGCCGCCGGAGGCCCTGAGCGGATCCCTCAAGCCGGAAGGTCCCCGGGGGACTCCACCGCCACCCGCTCCCCCACAGCCCGGCCCGGTGCGGTGCGGCCCGACCCGCCGCCGCTCCCCGCTCACAGCCTAAAGCGAAACGGCTCCGCGTCCAAGGCGGCGGGGCGGAGTGGGGGGGAGCAATGGGGACCCGCCAACTCTCGCGACGCCTTCCCAGCTCTCGCGAGAAAAGCGCCCTCCCACCCGCTGATCTCGCGAGAACGCAGCTCACTCCCGCCCGCTGGACCCGCGAGGAAGAGGAGAGGGTGGGGCGGGGGCGAAGCGCGCTGGGGCCTGACCTCTCGCGAGAGCACAGTGCTGCGCGCACGCGCGCGCCGGCCTCCTCGCCAAGTCGCTTGGGGCTCCGCCTCCTCAGCCAAACTTTATGGAGGCCCCGCGCAGGGCCAGCGCTGGCCCCTCCTCGCAACCCAGGTTTATTGCGAGCAGCAGGCTGGAGCGATCCAGCCCTTCGAGACCCGGCTGCAGCCTCCGGCCCCTCCCGCTCTAAGGGAGATGGAAAAAGGGGCCTCTCGCCCTGTGGCACTGCCCGCCTCCAGCTCGCGCGCTCGTCCTCTCGCGAGGCTTGGCGGATGTCTCGCGAGATGTATCCGGTGTCTCGCGAGAGAGCAGAGCGACCGGTGGGATGGCGACGGCCGCTGCTTAGTGAGGCCGGAGCAACCGGCCGCGCTTCAGCGCCTTCCTCAGCTCCCACCTCTCTACCTCCTGTTCCGTTGCTCCTGCACCGCTCCTGGAGCGACTTGACACCGGTGTCTGCGGTCCCCCCAGCACTGGGCCGCTCCTCCCCGCTCGCAACATGAAGGCGGTACCGGGTGGTGCCGAGGGTGAGTGGGGCGGTGGAGGAGGAGGTGGCCTGAGTGGAACCGGTGGCTCCCGGCCACCTGTGAGGCTGGGGTACCTCCTGGGGAGGTTCTGTGGCCTCGGGACGGGTGTTCTGGGGTGCTGGGGGTTCGGTTTCTAAAGGAAATAAAGGTCACTGCCCCTGAGTTTTGCGGGGTTGGGGCAGAACTGATGCTGTTCAAGCGCTTAAGTGGAAAGAAACCCTTGGGATCTTGCAGGTGAGGGCTGCCAGGGTTGTGTGCAACTGAAATGTCATAGCTGTCTGTTTGCCTTTGCCCCACCAGAGCCAGTATGTTTTGGCAGTGATGTCCACTGAGATTTTTTTGATCTCTGATCTCTGCAGTTGTGCTCTGGCAGTGTACAGAGCTGTGTCCTGGTTCCTTAACAGCAGCACAGAGGCACCAGTGCTCAGCTTTCAGGCTGCTGTGAGGCAGGAGAGTGCCTGATCTGACAGAATTTGTGAAAATCAGACCAATTGCATTGAGAGCTGTGGTGGCGGAAGGACCTGTGAAGACCTTTCACAAGGGAGGTGATGGTGCCCCTGTGCTCTGCACTTGG
>VXBP01002089.1:720-32279 GCA_013400115.1 Rhinopomastus cyanomelas | reverse complement strand
AGTTGAGCAAACTGGATGTACACAAATCCATAGGCACTGGTGGGATGCACCCCTGTGTACTAAGGGAAATGGCAGAAGTCATTTCCAGGCCACTCTCCATCATCTTTGCTAGGTCCTGGGGATCAGGAGAGGTGCCCAGAGACTGGATGATAGCAAACGTTACCCCAATCTTCAAAAAGGGAAAGAAGGAAGACCCAGGAAACTACAGACCGGTCAGCCTCACATCCATCCCAGGAAAAGTGATGGAACAATTTGTTCTAGAGGCTGTCTCCAGGCACATCAAGGACAGGAGGGTCATTAGGGACAGTCAGCACGGCTGACTGCAAAGGGAAAGTCATACTTGACCAACCTGACAGCCTTTTATGAGGACATAAGCAGGTGGATGGATGATGGCAGAGCAGTGGATGTGATCTATCTTGACTTCAGTAAAGCATTTGACACGGTCTCTCACAGCATCCTCGCAGCCAAACTGAGGAAGTGTGGCCTAGATTTTCGGGGAGTAAGGTGGATCGTGAACTGGCTACAGGGTAGAAGTCAGAGAGTGGTGGTCAATGGGACAGAGTCTGGCTGGAGGCCTGTATCTAGTGGAATGCCCCAGGGGTCAGTGCTGGGACCAGTTGTGTTCAATCTATTCATTGATGACTTGGATGAGGGATTGGCATGCACTGTCAGCAAGTTTGCTGATGACACAAAGCTGGGTGGTGTCGTCGATACCCCTGCAGACTGTGCTGCCATTCAGCGAGACCTGGATAGGCTGGAGAGCTGGGCAGAGAAAAATCTGAGCAGGTATAACAAGGGTAATTGTAGAGTCTTGCATCTGGAACAACCCCAGGTACCAGTATAGACTAGGGACTGACCTGTTGGAGAGTAGTGAAGGAGAGATGGACCTGGGGGTCCTGGTGGCCAGCAGGATGACCATAAGCCAGCCTCTTGTGGCCAAGAGGGCCAAGAGCATCCTAGGGTGGATCAGAAGGGGGGTGGTTAGCAGATCAAGGGAGGTTCTGGGGTCCTCGATTCAGGAGTGATGTGGAGCTGCTGGAGAGGGTCCAGCAAAAGGCAACGAAGATGATGAAGGAGGTGGAGCATCTCCCTTACAAGGAGAGGTTGAGGGAGCTGGGTCTCTTTAGCTTGGAGAAGACTGAGGGGTGACCTCATTAATGTCTACAAATATTTGGGGGTGGGTGTCGGAAGGAGGGAGCTGGGCTGTTCTCGGTGTCATGTAGTGATAGGACGAGGGGCAATGGTTGTAAGCTGGAACATAGGAGGTTCCACATCAACCTGAGAAGGAACTTCTTCCCAATGAGGGTGATGGAGCACTGGAACAGATTGCCCGGGGTGGTTGTGGAGTCTCCTTCACTGGAGATATTCAAGACCTGACTGGACGGGTTCCTGTGTGACTTTGGTCTAGGTGATCCTGCTGTGTCAGGGGATTGCATTGTATGATCTTTCAAGGTCCTTTACAGTCCGTAGTGATTCTATGATTCTATGATTATCCCTCCATAAAGAGGAATTAAACTGCTTTACCTCTTTATTTTGTCCGAAACAAGCAAATCACCCCACAGCAAAATGGTGAGTTCATGTACATTATCAGAATTGTCCTGCAAAAATATCACGAGTCTTGTCCTGTCAGCTCAGGAAACCACCCTTCTGTTTTGTTCTAGTCTCCCTCTATTCCATATCTTGCTGCATTCTTTCACCTCCCTCAATGCATTAGTGTGTCTGATGCTCTTATATTGCTACACAAAAGAACAGGACTGATGTCTAGTGCATGCTCTGGTCAGTCGGGGACTCAAACTCTGCATCGCTAAAATTGAATCCGTTTTATAGTGTGGGCTGCACTTCACCTGCTTCAGACAGCAAATCTCCATATGGACTGGAGTTTTCTGGCCATCTCTGTTGTCCTCTCATTGATGCAATGACCACAGGAAATGGAGGATGCATCCTCTTACCTGGCTGCAGAGCTAATGGTGAAGCACAACTAAGATGGAAAAAATCAGCTGTGTGAGTCAGAGAAGTGGCTGCCACCCAAGGAGAGGAACTCTTCTGAGTGGAACCCTATTCAGGGAACAGCTTAGTAATTGTTTGTTTTGTGGATTCATTTGATGAGCTGACAAGAGGGCACCTGAGGTGTTACACAAATCAGAAGAGAGTGAGAAACTGTATTTTTGAGAAGCCAGAGGCAGGAGTTTGTGTCTGGAAGAACTGTGAACTACTTAGAAGAACATGACTGAAGCCCCAAATAAGGCTCTTGCTCAAGCATGAATTACCAGTAGCTGAAGAAAGACAAGTTTTTGCACTTGTGCTCCAAGTAAATTTGCCCAAGGCTAATCAGAAAAGGAACTGCTCAGTGCCATTTTGTAATCCTGTGATCAAACAGAGAAGTTGCTCTGGGGGCAGGTCCAGCAGCCATTTTGCCCACTCCTCTAGGCACTCCACATGTGTGCCCTCCTTGCAGAGCCTGGAGCACCTTGTTCAAGAGCAGCTGTGAGGTGCTGCCTTACAAATGGGAACTGCAGCACCACTGCATCAGGGATGGACCAATCTAGAGAAACAGAATTAAAAGCCCCATGGGCAGAAGCCTGTAGAGTTCAAGACCAGCAGTCACCCACAGAATGAGAGAAAATATGCAGCTATTGCACTTGAATGTGGGCACAATAATCTCAGTAGGGTAAAATTCTTGGGGGCACAGAAAGATGGTGAAAATAGGATTCCAGTGCACCCTCAGTGCTGGGAGGATGCCTCACTGTGTGCTGAGTTCGGGCAGGTGCTGTGTGTGTTGAGTTGTTTGGGCCAAAGTCCCACAGAGGGAAAAGAATTAGTCCAGATTAAAAGATGCTAGGAGTCAGTCTTCACATGAAAGAGAGGAACATGATGTCGAGGCAGGCAAACATGGTAGCACTGTGGGATCGAACATTTAAAATAAAAGAAAGAAAAACCCTCAGAGAAAGGGAATGTAATTGATGGGAGAAAGAGCAACACTGTGATGGGAGAAAGAGCAAAACAGGACGTATTCTCCAGGGATGCTTCAGCCTGATGGGCTGAGATGTGTGCGGGTGTGAGGAATCAAGATGTCCTCTTCATCACGCACACTGGGCCAGGCTTCACACAGTCTGCAGCGCTTCACAGAATCACAGAACATTAGGGATTGGAAGGGACCTTGAAAGATCATCTAGTCCAATTTCCCTGCCACAGCAGGATCCCTTAGACCAAGTCACACAGGAACATGTCCAAGTGGGTTTTAAACATCTCCAGAGAAATAGATTTCACAACCCCACTGGGCAGCCTGTTCCAGTGCTCTGTCCTGGTGTCACTAGTGCACCCCTGTGCTCACCCAGCACCCACAGTCAGGGGTGGGTCTGTATATTATGGAAGTGCAAAGTACAAAGTGTTACCTAAGTTACAATTGTCCTACTGCCTGGGTGAATCTGGAACTTACTGGGTTATGAGCACTGCTTGATATAAAACCAAAAAAACAAATTAATTTGGAAAAGCTTCCTGTTTCTCTGTCCCCTTTTTGAAAGGCAAATGCCTGGTGCTGCAGGTCTCATTGTAGCCCCTCAACACTCTATATTCCTCACTCCTGCAACTGTAAATGTCCTTCTTCAGAAGGGTTACCCAGCCATAGACAGGGATTTTTGCTTATCTGTTCATCGAACCCTGAGCAGTTTATCTCCTTGATTCATGTCCATTTTCACCTCAGCAGGCTTCCAGACAGTGTCTAGTTGCTTTTCCAGCACTACATCCCTGCCTTTCCTTCTCCTGAAGTGTCATGGACTCTTCCAGTTGAAATCCAGAAGTCAGAAAATTGTAAAGAACACTAACTGGAGCATCACATTGCCCTTCACCATAAAGGAGGGCATGAACAGATGGGAAAACTGCCTGTGAGGGACAGCTGAACTCTAAAGGGTTTTGCTTAGCCAGGGATGTGTTTTCTGCAAAAACAGTCCCCATGTTGAAAAGCACCACTTTATCTCAGCCACAGCAGCACTGGCAGTGCAGGCAGGGTACAGGGAAAAGTGGACGAGGCAGCTGTTGTCAGAAGACAGTTTCTGGAAAAAATTAAAGTTTCCCTTGAGGCATGTAGAAAAATTCCAGGATACTGTATTATTATTGTTATTATTATTATTACCCTTGATCTTTTGGAAGGTGGGGAGGGAGCACATGCCGTTTCAAAGAAAAGAAGACAAGACATCTGTAGCCTTTAAAAAGAAAAGCACGAAGACTGCAAAGCTCTCCCCACACCATTTTTAATTGGCTTTCTAATAAAAACACATAATGTCAAGCTTCACCCAATGAAACTATGTGTGTAAATACAATAGCCATTGTCTAATCAATATCATGCTGCTCGTGGCTTCAGCTCATTCACGAGCTGAGATCACGGACATCTGAGTTGAACCTACAGATGCCAATATCTGCTTTGTGTTGGACAAACTGCATTTGTCATTCTCTGCAAGTGTTTTCTTTAATCTCATTAATAACCCACAGATACTAAAATAAAGCTTCAAATAAACTCGCTGGACTCTGCCAAGGTTCCAGTGTGCTTAGTTCAAAGGGTAATGTGTGGTGGCTTATAGCAGCTCTCAGTGGCTGCAGCCCTCCTGCCCGACCACTCCTGAGCTCAGACACCCAGAAATGGCAAACAAACACAAATACAGCTCAAGAGAAGCTGTAGGAGACCATGGAAGAGAAGAGGCAGGGGACACCCCCTCCTTCCCCCCATTGCTCCCCATGCCTCGGCTTCCTGAATGCACCGGCATATGGCAGCAAAGCCGCGTTCTCCAGCGTCAGAAGTATGCATCAATAAATTATCTTCATTGGAAACACATTGCAAACAAAATGCAAATGGCAAGAAACGCTCATTCTCAAAGGCCTGCCTGGAGAGTTCATCTACCCAGATTATAAACACTTGATAAGTATCCTGGTTTTCAGGCTGACTGTCTGTATGGCAGATCCCAGGACTAGGCTCCTGGGATTTCAAAATGTATCATGAAATAAAAACAGCTGCAAGGGAAACTCATATGACTAGGATAGGTGCCATCTAGCAATTAACAGCCAGAAGTTTTGATCTGGAAAATCACATTTATTTTAATTGCTTCACTGTTGTGTTCATAAAGAATTTGGCTCATTTGATTATTTTCCTTATTAGATATACTACTTAACTTTGGAACAATGTAGTCATTAGTTCCATTGTTCCAGGTTTTTCATTGCAGTGAAATGAATGACAGAGACGTGTTCTGCAAGGAAGACTGTTTATAAATATTTACCATAACCCTAACAGATATTTGTGTAATCTAGCCTAATTTTTCTAGCATATAATTTGCCAGTTATTTGATTTGTGGCATGATGAGTAGCAGCTTTCTTAACCCACAAGTTCAATAGGGTTGCTTAAAATGTGTGATCTCTTATCACAAGAACAGGAGAGTAATGCTTCTTTTTTAAAGTAGTCTTCTGAAAGCTCTTATTCATTTTCCTTTCATGTTCTGTTTGAAGTAGATGCACGTGTCTGATTGTTTTCACTACTCTAATATATTTCTCTTTTGACTCAGCAAAGCAGTATGGATTTAAAAAAACCTTCTTTCAGAACCCCCTGCCTGGCTCCCTGGTACTGATATGTGCAGGCATGGCCAGGAAGGAGGACAGGTGTGAGGATGAGGATGGGAGGAAGACACGTGCTGGGATGTTGGCAGCACACAGCATGATGCTACACTCACCTGAGCAAGGGATTGGCTTCATCCCACCTTCTGCTCTATGAAATATGCACAGGAACGTCTGCAGCAAACAAATCTACCTAATTGAAAGGAGCTGGGAGGTGAGAAATGAATTTGGCAGTTCAACTTCACTCTGCGATTTGGTGGCTGTTGTGGGACTCCAGCAAGAAGGAACTATCACTGCGGGCATAATTTACTTGATTTTTAAGGATCTGTATGAATTCTGGCGACATACCAAGTAGCCATTAGCTATGAGGAGTGTTTCCCGATGCTCATTTGTTTTCCATGTGTGAAATTTCTCTCTTCCAAACTTTCTTTAGAAAATAAAGTATTTTTCCTTCATCAATTCCATGTGGAAAACACAACAAAACTCCAGATAATAAATTATTCAAGAAACACAACAGATTTCTTTCTTTCTTTTTTTTTTCCTTTTTAATGGAAAAATACCAGTTCTGGAATCAAACTGTCAGCTTGCTTTGATTTCAATATTTCAAATGAAGTATTATAAAATGATATGCTTGTTCACATGCTCAAGGACAGGCATTGTGGGGAAATCATCCTAAACAACGTAACCCAATAGCAAAGTAGGCAGGTTTTAATGCTATTACTATCAGGAAAATGCCATTAATGTGAGACATATGGAGGATGGCATTACATCAGTACGCCGCATTTATTCAGCCAGTATGCAGGAACGGTCCTATGGATCAGAGCAGAGATGCTGAGCCTTTAATACATGTACCTTGGTTTTGTCCAAGGTCAAAATCTGTTAATGCCATTTTCTGTATATGAGCAAGAACTTAAAATCCATGTGGTTTTAATGACACATTCCAAGATGGAAAGGCGGAGGAGGGAGGGGATGTTGATCTGTTTGGGTTCGGGGGGTTTTTTTGAGATGTCCTACTTCCATTAAATATGAACTTCTTTGTGTGTGTGTGTGCACGCGCACGCATGTGCCAGACTCAGAAACTAATTTGTGAAATAAACAAAAAACCCAACCAATCCAAACATTTACTTGCTTGAAAAGTTTGATTTTGGTCAAGTTATGTTTCAAATTAAAAAGATCGTTATTGGTAATTTGCATTTACTTATTGAAGCATTACATAATAAACCAAAACCATGTGTCAAAAATGTACCTCTCATAAAACAAATGCACTGAGATAAAGAGCCTTTGGAGATATAAGAAAAATCAATGTGACACTTAAACAAGACATTTAAAAAATGTTCCTGCCTTTAAGAAGAGAATCTTTCTATTCCAAATAATTAATATGCTTTGCTTTATTCATTTTTGTGGTCTCATAGCACAACTGACACACAAAACACTATGTTGAACATGCATATTTTGGACCAAGTTCTTGTTTGTGTCTATTTAACAGCTACTCACAGCTGTCTCTGTTTTAAAAGTATTAGGATAATGTTTCATCACAAGCTCCAGTCAATACAAAGCACTAACATTATTTTAAGTGGTCCTGGCTGTGGCTGGCAGGAGGCGGGTGCAGGCAGGGTGCAGGCAGCTGGCTGCCCACAGCACTTGCTGCTCAACTTGCACCCAAGTGTCCCACCACGCTGCATCACCTTGGGAAGGTGTTTTGTTTCCCTTCAGAACTGATAGCCTGCAGCTTCGTTGATTAATATAGTTATACTTCATGATTTGCTGCTTATTTAACTGTGCAAAAGCCACCTGCCTCCCTGAAACGTTAGCAAGTAAGAGGAGAAGCAAAAGGGGCAGTCGCGTTTTTCTTGGCATGCTGAGGAGAAAGACAAAGCGAGCTGTTGTCGCTGAGTCTGGAAAGCTTCTAGCAGTTTGGAAAGAAACCACAGGATGGGGAAGACCTCATGATTTCTCTTTCTCAAAATGTTAAGGAAATATTGTATTGAAGGAAAACTTCTCAGTTTCCAAGATGAAGCTGTGTGTTAACCCTCATAGCCGAAGTTCAACATGTGAGGTTAAAACAGCACCTTGTGACAAATCTCTTGGAGCAGGAGGAGCTGATGTGCTTCAAACCAAGGTGTGTAACACCAGTGATGCTTATAGCTCATTCATTGTGTCACAGGAGGACTTGAAGCAAAGACCTGGAAGCACCAAGGTGCCTCCACCATGTCACCTGCATGACTGACCAGTGGCAAGCGACCTCTTTCCCATATGACTATTTGAAAGCTAAAATGATCAATGATTCTTATGACCTACAAGCATGTTTTCTCATTCCTATTTCTCTTCTAAAAAATTGAATGAAAAAGATCTGCAAGCATAGAATTGTTCAGGTTGGAAAAGTCCTTCAGGATCATTGAGCCTAACCACTAAGTAATGGTTTGTATCTTCTGTTTAGTCTTCTTAGATAACATCCCTCAGAATGTTTTGCCATTTATAGATGTTTTACATAATTTTTCATGTGAACAGTGTCTGAAGCCTGATACCTCACATGAAGCACAAAGGGGTTGTATATGTATCCTTACATGTATAGGTATCACGTAATGTCCACAGAGGATGTAAACATATGGGGATGTGGCAGATGTGTAAGAACACACACATTATTTGCCATGCATACATGCGTGCTTACAAATATAAACAGAAATATGTACATACACATAGGTATTCACTGTAATCCCACGTAGGCTGTTGTTTCAGTCCTGGCACTGCTGTCCCGCATTCTGCTTGACCCTGGTATGACGACTCAGTTTTCCATGGGTTTGGCTCTGTCTTTTGGGGTTTTTTTCTCAAGCCACCTGTTCCTGGAGAGAATCCCTTGAGCCATACACCTGACAAAGGTCTTTGGGCTTTACTCTACATTTATAAACTTATGAATAGCTTTGCTAAGCACATTTTTGATGCTTTTATCATGAACAGCAATTATGGCAGAATACTTTTACAAAATTTTAATTATAAACCCAGCAATTATGACATTAACTTAAATTATTCTATATTAACTTATAATCTTAATATGCCTTAATGACAACAGCAACAAAGACAGACATGCATAAGAAATTGCAGTGAACTGCTCCATAGAGTAGATGACTTACGCTCTTTCAAGAGGCGAGCTGGTGCTGGGAGCGGCAGACTCATTCCCAGCAGGCAGAACTTTTATACAAAGGGAAAAAAAAACCCTCCTCCTTTTATTTTTTTATAACAACTGTGCCTTTTCATTTTCTCAGTAAGCTACATGTCTCTTGTTTTATGGTGCAGCAGGCCTGGCTTTGCAAAAGTCCGTTCTTCTGGCCTGCAACAGCAGAACCACACTGCTATCTGTGCAAATAAGGCCTTTTCCCCAAGAACATGCCTAATGGTTCAAGTCAGTCTACCAGATGGGTTGTAAAACACTTTGAAACAACTCTCCTCAAAGGATATTGTACTCCTGGAGCTGTATGTTTGTTTTATTATAAGCAGAGCTTTCTAAGTAAAAAAACATTGAAATGCTGCCTAGTGCTGCAGTGAACTGCCATGTGGAGCCATGCGAGGCCTCTGCTCAAACACAGCCTAATTTATCACTCCCCCTAAATATCAAAGAGGCTTGAGGAGCAGCCGTAGTACTTCGGGTCTTTTTAACTGAAAGACATTGTGGGCGACTGAAAAGCCAACATAGTTTTTAATTTAGTGATTGACATCCATTGGATGATTTCCCTCCGGCAGGCTGATCTCAGGTCTTCCCTGCTCCAGGTCCTGCAGCCTCAGCAGCAGCCCTGCAGGGGTGAGGAACAGCTTTGTGGCTTAATTTTCCCTTCTAAACTCAGCAGAGCCACAGCAAATGCCAGTGCTTAGTCGGAAGCAGAGTGAGCAGCTGAAGGAGTGCTCCTCCGAGGGAGTCTTCTGCCAGGGGACAGCGCTGTCCCACACACCTGCCTGTGCCACGGCTGGCTGCTGACACCACCCGCACACAGCACGGAGGGCCCATTCCAGGCTGCACTCTGTCAGCCATATCCCTTCATGAGACCCTCTAATGGTCCTTTGTACTGTGTCAAATCAGCAGGTCTCCCAAGAAGGGAGAGAAGTCAGCACAGTTCTGGGACACAGGAGTACCATCATCCCTTCAGTGATAACCTTGGCTTGTGGAACTGTTTGCTTCCTCCTCTTCTAGGGTGTGGTTTTCCTGCCTGAAGTCAGTAATAAAAGTTCACCCCAACAACTCACACTTGATCTGACATCCAAGATTTTCCATGCCTTTGAAGGACACCTGCTCAGAAGTCCTGGTCTAGATGGGAAGAGAGGCCACCAAAACTCCACAGTCTACAGTCACCTTCACAACCTGAGAAGCTGAAACTGTCCCTGTAAAACACCATTAGCACCCACATTATGAGCTGGCAAACATTACCCGTAAGAGAAAAGTGAAGGGGATTTTTGCTATTTCCAGTTTTACAGGGTTTTCTGCCATTCTCTATGCAGTTTCATTATTATATTTTTCCCCATAATTTGTATAAAGTACTTAGCATTCAAAACCTTTTAACCTTTTGTCCAAGTTAGCTTTTTGTACTTCTTCTTTTTGAAAAAACAATAAATAAAAGGAGGAGAGATGGAAAGGGAGAGAAAACCCTTTAAGTACCCTGGGCCTGGGTTCCTTCAGTGTGCAGGCTGTAAATGTTTTACTTTGATTTGAGATACATGACAATAAATTAGGGGACATTTATCAAAGCTGCTTTGTTGCATTGCTGACAAAAGCTGCTTTTTGCATAAATTACTGCATTATACAAATACACTTAGCAGGATCCTGTTTCTTTGATGTTAGCAGAGGAGATTTATGTCCAATGGAGTTTTTATTTATCTGCCCTGTTCACCTCAACAAGGGCAGGACATATTCCTCAATTAGTTCCATACCCCTAGAAATGACATATATATCTCACAACTAGAAGCAGAGAAATTTAAACAAAACAAAATAATAAAAGCAAGTGCACTTTTTTGCTGGCAAGTCTAAACTACTGTACAGAGGAAAAAGTAAATATTAGACTGGAGCTGTAGCTTTGAAATCTTTGTTCTCAGACTGCTTTGAAAACTATTTAAGTAAGCTAATTTGGACAAAAACAGTATTCCCTTTTCAGAAAAGCTCTTCTAGACTTGAAACTAAGTAAATACAAGTCCATTTCGACAAATACTTGATAGCTGAATAAGTAGGTCAAAAGAATAGATTCCCTGGGCAGTAAACCTCCCTGGAACTGTATTTATGCTAAAATCTCTTCCGATGAATATCTCATAAACTAATGAAGGCTATCTTAGGCTAAATGGTGAATTAGGATGGTTAAAGAGGATCTTGTCAAATGCATAAATTGACTAAACAGTTACATTACTTAAATGAATACGGAATCTCTTGAAAGCCATTTCTGAGTGCTATTCTGTCACTCACCATCTTCATACCTCAGCCTACACATAATTTATTTTGCTCCTAGGTCAGCAGTTCAAATGCAACCCTACATGGCAACTGAGAGCTGTTGCTATACAATGGCCTGAAATCATTCCAGACAACTCTTTTCTGTCCCAGATTGAAAAAGAAAAATAAATAAAATCCAGAAATGTACTGTTGCTTTCCCCTTTATATACACACACACAAATAGAGAAAAAGAGAGAAATTGATGTTTGTTAGTCTCTGATGCCTTCTTTTTCATCAGCGCATATATCAGAGCAGGACCAAGCGAATGAGATGGTCTATATTGGAGACTACTAGTTGCAATACAAAAGTTGTCAGGACTGTGTTAACTTTAATCCTATAGCATTAAGTTAACACTTTGACAATAAGATGGCTGAAACAGATCAGGCAAATGTTGTGGAGCACTGTCTTCTCCATTTTCTTTCCCCAAAACTCAAAGGAAGTCTCAACATCTCTGGAGCCTTCTGCTGAAGCTAAAATGACTGTAATTGGTTCTCATATTTCACACTTTACTGGCCTTTGCCAGGCACTTTATGGTTTGAAATATTTCTGTCAGACTTACTTTGAGCTTTTATGCATTACTATCTACAAAGTTCTTGAAGATTTTAAACTTTTAATTTTTTTAAAAAGCTATAAATTATCATTAGCAAAAATCCCATTTTGTTTAAAGAAAAGACATTCTTTCATATATACGATTTATTCTTTTTAAGCAGATTTGCATACGTTGCAGAAAAAACAACTATGTCTCCTTTTCTTTCCATCCACCCCTAAGAGAAAGAAAAGGAGGCAGAAAAAATAAAGAAGAAAAAAAAGAGCAATCTTTTGAACATTGAATGAAGATAGGAAAACAATAAAATTATACAAAAATAGAATTTCATTCTTCAGGCAGCTCTGGGGAACAGATTCCACACATTTCAATGCATTTCAATGATCCCAGACAATGGATTACTATCATAATTTGTTCTTAACACCACTTGCTTGCTGTTTAATTGGCTTACTTAGCCACCTGTTCAGAAGAGTTATCATGAAAACTGTGGGCTTGCTGAATTTCTGAGTGCAACACTTTCATCCTTTTTCCTGCCTCCTTCTCCTTCTCCCATCCTGGCGATTATAAAGCAGTGAGGAATGCTTAGCAGAGATTTAAAAATCATCTCAGAGTCATACAACATATATTTTTAACTAATCAGGAAGGAACTGCAAAGTTATGCCAATAATATGCTAATCAGGGCATTTACTCAATGTCAGCAATGCCTGTTCCTGGTGAGTGTCGATTTACTACATCCCAATGCATATACAGCAATGGGGGGGAAATGTAAAGAGTGACGCACGTGGCTAGCGCATGTAAACACACAGATAGACGCTGCGCGCCCTTCTAGTTGGGTTACATCAGCCAATATCACATTAAGAAGTTCCACAAAAGGCACTAAATTTGCAGGAGGAGATTCAGCCAAGGACTTTGGAGGAAAATTTTTTAAAAAGCGAGCAAGTGGTGTTAAAAGCATGAACTTTCATTTAGTACCGCTTACCACATGAAATAAAAAAAGAACCCCAGTAGTAAAGCACTGTGCTTGCTGTCACAAGTTGGATTGCTCTCCCCAAACCCAATGTATGCTAGTTTTGCAGGACAGCAGATTCTGAGAAGTGGAAGGGCTCGGCAGCAGAGCATAATTAGCACTCTCTAAAACTGGAGCTCCAATGTAAACAGCTCTAGTCTTCATTGCACAAAGCAAACAAACAATCCCAGCTGAGAATTCCCTGGCAGGGCTCAAGCAAATACAGCTCTCACTGCTGACTGCTGGTATTGCTATGGTTGCTTAATCTAAACAGACAGCAGCATGTAAAAATGTAAATATTTGATATTTGTTAATACAGTCCTAAGTTATTGCTCTCTCCAGCTGGTTTGGAGTTCATGCATAGGAACGCCTGTGTGCTCTTCATAGACTTCAGCAGAGGAGTATTTTTAAGAAGCCATTATCTAAACTGCTGATGTAATAAGGCACCAGTCTATGAAATACACTTAATAACTCAACTTCAGTTATTTATTGTGAACGAGGGTGCATTCTCCTTGATTCCATTTCCCAGCGAAATATAAGTGGAGCTTTCATCATGAGTGCTTGAATTTATGGCAAGCAGACCAAGTGACATTAAGAAAGCCACACAATCCCTTCATTCAGGCTTTAATAAGGAAGCCAAGGAAAAATTATCCAAGCTGGTTTGTGGGTGACAGCGCAAGAATTTTTTGGAGTCAGAAAGTTAGCACGGAGGCTCCCTGTCAGCCCATTAAAAAGCAAGGTTGGCATTCCCAGATATTGGAAACATGTGTGCAGAGGAATTTTTCTTCTGGTAAGACATTCCAAATATTGTCCCAGAGCCAAACACTTCGGTGTTAGACTAATTTAAGCAGTATGTTGGAATCAGCTCTCAGGACTTTGATCATATGGAGATCGTTTGTTACAAATTGAACTAACCCAGTCTCTATTTCTGGTGGATCAGAACTATGGATTTGTTGAATTAAATGCCTCATTTAATGCAGTTTGCACATGAAAAGAAAGCTGCACTCAGGAATCTGATAGTGAATTTTTCACCTAACCAACAGGTCTACTTTTTTATTACTTTTAAACCTAATCCATACTCAGTCCACACTGTTCTTAATAAGCCCTAGGCTGTTTGGAGTGATGGTTTAAATCAGCTCATATGTTATGGGGGGAAAGCATCACTGAATTATCAAACCGTGTAATAAGGAACACATTTGAATCCAATTCAAGAAATAATTTTATGAAGAAAAATAAATTAGTCCTTGGTTGTTATTTACCATCCCAACAATGCAGTGCTCTTTCATGATAGCAGTGGAGGGAAAGCTGAAAAATGATTTTGCAGGCATACAGTTTTCTCCCTGCCTCTTGTTCCTGTCCCCATTTTTGCAGCTGAACCATTGTGAGGGTTAAAAGTGCACAAAATAAAGCATTTCCACATATGGATGCACTTTCTTTCAATTTCTTGAAGTTTTAATGTTTTTAACTGTTGATAATGATATTATAAACTGTCATTTGGTGCATTTTGAGTATATTAAATACATGAAACAAAGATGTGTAGCTCCAGCTGGACTCTGATCAGAAACATTGAGATTTGATTCACCAACACTGCAAATAGCTACGTGCAGGGCTTGCAAGGAGCATGGAAGAACAGGTAGTAACTGCAATACTAGTAGAAGAATCACAGAATCATCATGGCTGGAAAGGATCTTCAGGATCATCAAGTCCAGCCCTCATCCCAACATCTCCCTAATCCCTAGACCATGGCCTCAAGTGCTCTAGCTACTTGGTTTTTAAACACCTCTAGGGATGGTGACTCCACCACCTCCCTGGGCTGCCTGTTCCAGTACCCAGCCACTCTCTCAGGAAAGAACTTCTTCCTAATGTCTAATCTAAACCTCCCCTGATGCAACTTGAAAAAATTTCCTCTCATCCTATCATTAGTAATTTGGGAAAAGTGACCAGCACCAGCCTCTCTGCAACCTCCTTTGAGGCAGCTATAGAGGCAAGAAGGTCTCCTCTCAGCTTCCTTTTCTCTAGACTAGATAACCCCAGTTCCCTCAGTTGCTCTTTACAGGGCCTGTTTTCCAGCTCTTTCCCCAGTCTCATTGCCCTTCTCTGGCCCCACTCCAGCACCTCAATGTCCTCCTGATAACGTGGCACACAAAACTGGACCCAGTACTCAAGGTGCAATCTCACGAGTGCATAGTATAGGGGCACCATCACCTCCTTACTCTTGCTGGTTACGCCATTCCTGATCCAAGCCAGGATGCTATTGGCCTTCTTGGAATAGTGTAAGGTAAAATATTGGTGTCAATGATTATTCCAGGAATGGGACAAAACTGAAAACCAGGTGACCAAATAGCATACAGAAGCATGGCCTGTTGATACACTGTGGGGGCTGATACAGAAGGCAAATTTATTACAACTTGGGGAACTCAGGATTTCCATGGTTTTCCAAACATTTTTTTATCTGGAGTCTCCCATGAAAATCGGAATGCCACCAATTCCCAGGCATCCTTCTTGGTGTCGTGGAAACCTACACAACCCATCTTATGTTGAAGCAAATGGGAATGCTGGTTTCTGCCCAGAAGGAGCAAAGCGAATGCCTCCCCATTTTTGTGAGACATGCCTTACTATTTGATGGCTTAGCAAAGAGATAATACACCTTTGTATAAATAACCTCAGCACCTGGGTGCGATCAAGACCCTAATTGAGTCTTAGAGACAGAAAAGAAAAACCATGACATGCAAATAACCTGGAAATACACTAAGCTTGACCTAGGCAAGTTCAGTCCTCTGTTCACATGGATCACTGTATTTCCACTGAGTTAATGCAAGGACAGATGAGACAGACACAAACAGACATAAGCCTGTGCTGTCCTTGGTCATGAAGAAAACCAGGACATGAAGAGATGGTCAGGGGACACCTGCAATTGTTGCAGAACACGCATCAGATGGAGGAAGCAGTAGGTGCATCCTGTGAACTAAACCCTCGCCCTGGGAGGGAATAGGAAGGATTTCTTACGGGTTGTTCCTTCTGTCTCTCATTGACTGCACAGAGCAGAGCTCACCCTTAATAAAGAAAAGGGAAACTATTCCTTTAAAAAAAAAAAGTTATATAGAAGATCCTGATTTATACACACACACATACACACACATATTTTATTGGCAAATAAAGAAAGATCAGATCTTTAATGAAATCAGGATGGGTTTGGGAGGTGAACTTGAGCTGAACTCCCCAGATTTTCATGGAACTTCAATTAAAAGGGTTTCAGAGGAGTTGCTGAAAGCAAGCACTTGCCATTGAAAGCTTAATTTAAAATGAGAAGCGTTTTTACACCACATTTCCCAGTGAAGTCCCAGCTCTGATCCTAATTATGTATTTTTCTCTTGAATTATAAGGTTTTTTTCTTTTTTTCAGATAAACCATGCAGCAATATGTATAAGTTTTGTCTGCAGCTGCTCTGACCACACATAGCGGCTCCACCAACAGAGAAGCCCATTATTGTTGTGCAAAAAGATGAATCTACCCCCTCCACTCTAAACCTAGTGGTGAAATTTCAGTCTCCTCTGGTTATCATTTGCTATATGTAAGGATTCAGATGTCTGATAACAGCTACTACTATCGAAAATCCTGGTTTGAGGGAAAGAAGTAAAACCTGTCTCCAGAAAACAAAACAAAGTAAATAAAAATAAAGATGGTTTAATTTGTACTTGCCATTCCATACAATGCCAGACACACAAGGTTAATACAAAGCCTCACTGTAGGGTCCTTCAGAATGCCCGTGAAGTCATGCAACTCGTCCACGAGCTTTGCTTTGAAATTGTATCTCTTGCTTGATCAGACGCACTGCAGTTCAGTGTGAGCTTCAGCTCTGGGCATGTATAGGGGATACAAGGAGTGCCTGAAGGCTGCCTGGAACTGGGCAGTGAATACTAGAGAATCAATGGCCTGAAAGCATTGTGGGGAATTATTTTTTTTAACCAGGTACTGGGAAATGAATCACTTTAGAAACCATTTAAATAAATAATACTTTACCATATAATAAAACATGACTGAATAGGAATTATTCTGAAGTTATTGTAAGTAATGATGGGGGAAGGTCTGCCTAGAATAACAAAACCCAGCACTGTGTCAGGGACCCTGTTACCAAGACAAACTTTCTGTGCTGTGGGGTTGGACCTCTCCCTCTGCCCAAGTTATTTGCAATGCAATTGAGTAATGACAGATCTGCAAGCTACAGCTGGGCTCTTGGTACTGTCATGTAAGCAGTAAGCACTGCAGTTTCATGGCTGTACATACAATTGGCAACAATAAATAGACTGAAAGGTTTCACTCTAATTAAAACACTCATTTCTTGTATTTCTTCTGGTTTTCATTTTACTCTGATCATTTCTTCTGTCCTCACTGTAGACCAAAGTCTTTTAACTCTCTTAAGAAAAGATAAAACCAGATGATCCTCAAAGGTTTCTCAGTCTCTTTCCCATCCCAGATGCTTTGTGAGGAGCCTCAAAGAGGAGATCTTCCTTTTCACACCCTTTGAGGTCCTAGTACCTTCTCTGACATCACTACATTCAACATCTGTGGGGAGTCAACTCCAAATCTGTGCACTTTGTAGCCTGGGAGATGAGCTGAAAGCTCAGATTTCCAAACACAAACACTAATAAAGTTAGTGTGCTCCACTGTGTCTAATGGGGCTGAAATAAGGACTAAAAGTTATCTGAATATTCAGAATATTCAGTCTTCTCATTGCTTATCCTCTATGAGATCCTCCTCATTTATTCCATAGGAGTAGACCCTGCCCTGTCAAAATCTGAGAGTGTGAGAGCATCAAGGATCAACCTACCATTTCCAGGTCAGTATTGCATGACATAATTGGTGATGAATGAGCTCCTATCAGAGCATCTGACTGACAGGCATCATGTCAATGTTCAGAGCCATCTGCATATGACCAAGTATCCAGCAAGACCTCTGTTATGAGTTTCTGGATAAGTCTGTGGCTGCAGCTTTGCTGGGTTCGCCAAAGCACTCAGTTTACCCTTGCTGGCTCTCTGCTGATGGAGCAGTGGACAGCCTGGCATGGACAGATAATATGGCATGGACAGACAGCACCTGACCTCACATGCAGATTGCCAGACAACAGTGGTTATACATGCAGGGTGGTGTTTTACCAAATCAGATCTCTACTCTGTGCAGGCAAGAGATTTTTGTGTGGGTGCCAGAGGCTTCACCACTGGTACTGTCATACAGTTGAACCATGTACCTACTGCCATACAGACCTGAGCTAAACAAGACTGCCCCTGAGTTGTCTGGGATTTCATGGACAAGAACCTTCCCACTGATGTTCTCCACCTGCTATAACGCAGCAAGGGGAACATCAAGACAGATTTTCCTCTCTGCTCATACCTTCCACTTGCGCAGTCACCTATTCTTCAAAGTGACTATGCTGTTTAAAATGCCAGATCCTTTAAAACTTGTTTTCTCTTAAATAAGAAAGAAAATTGTTTCCCACAGTTTTATGGGAAGCCATTAATCTTTCCCAAAGCAACTTACTATATTGAAGAATATAAACACTGCTGGGTATGGAAAGTAGAGCGAAAGGCTCCAGTCACGGGCAAAACATCACTTTCTCCAGCGGCAGCAACATATTAAAGACAAATGTAGTCCACTGAATGTGACATAAATAAGTGGATTTTCCATCTGAAACATTGTTTTTAGCAAGAAAAGCTTTTAATCCCCTTAAGTTTGTTTCTAATCTGTCTTGGAAGTGCTTGTCTAAAGAATATTACATTGATATAAAGGATTTAATTTATTAAAACTAAACAGCAGCCAGCATACTACTAAATAATATCTTGTCGGCAGTACTCTCCCAAATGAATAAAGCTGCTACAGGTAGAAAAAAATAAATAAATGTGCAAACCCTTGGCACAGTGTTCATTAACAATTCACACAGCCTGTTCCGGCGCTTTCCTACTTGCTGTACTTTTCCCAATAAAGCAAATACTTTGGAATTCATAATGCCGCTTTATCCCATGTGCACAAGTGACCTCCTCTCCTTTATGCACCTAGCAAATGAACAAGTACAAAAGGGAATCGAGTAAGCAGAAAACTAAACATGCCCTCTCCTACCCAAGAGCATAAAAGAGAAGGCAAGCAGCAGTTCTCTAAAGGATTTAAAGCAGCCTCCACCAAGATTCCTGTGCTCTCGCTCCTCATCGGCTTTGGCTGGTGCGTGCTGCATAGAGAGCATCCATTAATTTTAACAGATCTTCCTTAAAAATAGCAGCTGAAGGAAAAAAAAGCTGCCTTGAAACTACATTTAAATCACTTGTTAGCCACAAGTTTGGCAGACTGTTTAATAAGCAGCAAGATGTCAACAACCAAATGACAAAGTGGCCTTCTCAGCTCTCTCTGAGGAGAGGAAAATTTCTCCGTGTTTCTAGCAGTCGACACCGAGACATCATCAGGCATCTGCCTGTTTTCTCCATGAGTACTTTCACTATGTAAGGTGGTTTCCAAACAACAGTAGCTTCAAACAAGGCCCCAGAGATCTTTTAATCCTACACCCCAATCATGGAAAAGGCTTGCAAAAATTTTGTGAAAATAGGTAACCAGCTGTCGTAAGGGAAGATTTGGTCCATAAGGAACAACCCATGCATTCCAAAACGTACTATTATGTATAAGACCTCTTTCCTGAGCTGTGCAGTTCAATAGAGTATAGATTTTTCAGGGATTTTTTTTCCCCATGTCTTGCCAAAAGAGATGATATTTATGGAGAAAATGCTCCTGCGCTGTGACACAGGGTACACGTTGTGACTCATCTTACATTACACCCATCGATTGCTCCTACAGGCGCGGCGGAAGTGTACTGGTGCAAACGAGATCGGTATTCAGTCACATAACATTATCGCTCTGGATCTTAGATGAAAATACGCAACAGTTTCCATTCTTTTCATAATGGTCAGCAACCACACTACCCGCACTGTGAGCCCACGTACCTTATGGCAAAAAAGGTCAAGATTGGTCAGGGCTGGAAGGTCTCCAAAGCAAACCACGAGTCAGGTGGAGCGATTTTTCAAGGATTAAGGTTTTAAACCTGCAGAGAAACAAATTCATGAGGAATCAGTGTCTTAGTGGGTGTTTTGCACGAGGATCAACAATCCCTAACCAGTGTGCCCAAAAAAGGAGTCATCAAGTAGTGCTGCTTTTTGCCCTACCAAACAGTCCAAAAGCAGCACTTTTCCCATACCAGTGGGTACACACAGTCATGGAAGTTCTCACAGCACTGGCACAGGGCTGTGGGAGTGGGAGGAGGACTGGCTTTCCTGAGCTCCTGCAAAAGAAAGGGTGTCCATGAAACTGGTAGTCTTTCATATGAAGCCATTTTTCTCTGGGTGTTATGTAGGTGTTTATTGTACTGCAAAAAGCAAGGGCAATGAGAAAAAAAACCCAAAACACAAACAACCTCTTCTTTAAGGGAAAATAAATAATTAGCACAGGCTTCTGTCTAACAGGGAATCCCTTTTCTTCCCTCTATTCTTTCCACTATTTCAGGTGATGTTGTATCACAGTCAAGTGGTACCTGACATTTTTATTTTGGGTAAAAGCCCATGAAAATATTAAAGCATGAACAAGTCATCAAGTCAGTTTATGAATCAATATACAGATTTCCTCCATGCCCATAGCTGATTTCCATAACTATGAGCGTGCTGAAATCCTGTCTAGATGCCAAATCCATTTTTCTTATACACAAATATCACGGCTCCTTGAGAAAGGGAGTCTGTGCCAAAATCCTCACGCTCTTAACTAATTATTTCTGTGACTCCCTCATTGCAAAGTACAATGACTGCCACAGAGATACACACATTTATTAGGATGCAGTTTACAGGCGCACTTCCCAAAGGTTCAGCCTGAGTGCAACAGCAGGAGCAGCATCCCTGACAAGCTCGTCTTCCCAAAATGTGCAGCTAGCCTTTAACACAAGAAATAGCTCTGCCCTTCCCAGGACTTTTTTTTGCTGTGAGGGACTCAAGTGCTTTTCTCAGGCAGGGCAGCCAGGAGGATATGGAAATTTGCAACTCTCTGTAGAAGCAAAGACAACTGTTGTCTGGCATCTGCTTGTGCTGGTCATTGCTACTGGTCTTGCCTGGTATCATTGTGCCCTCCCATCTGCCTCCCCCACATAATACCTTGAGAGGTACATGTCCTCAAGAATGAAAAACCTATTAGATCTCCTGGATCCAAATGAATTGATAACATCAATTAGCACTTTGTTTGCCCTGAAGACTTTAGCCCTTAACATGCCTGGATTATGGAAAGCAGCGGTAGTATTGCTGGGAAACTGCCATAATCCCTCTGCGAAGCAGCCCCACCTTGGGCGAGGGTGTGCTGCTAGCCAGATACTGGCTCTGTGAACTTATTGCAAGATGTTCCTCCCACCCAGTGCTGATCTGCTGTCCATGGCATTGACCTGAGCACAGCACTTCATGTCAATTCTCGTCATTAGTGCAGACAATTCCAAAAGTAAAAGCAAACAGCATTTGGTAGTAAGAACTATTAATGAGAGTGTCATAAGGGAATTCAGTCTGCAGACTGAACCTCATGGTGCTTTGCAGGGCGTTTCCTCACAAGGCACAAGGAGCAGATACTCTGCAGGTACTGCTGGCGTGGAGTAGGTGAACAATGAGGGTAAAGAACAGAGCCAGTGATGATGACCGCCACACTGAGGAAGGCAATAAGTTTTGAGGAGAGCAGGGCCTGAGGACGTGTGTGTTGGTACTAGCAGACTCAAAGTATGCTGATGTCATGAACTACCATTGCACAAGAGGGATGGCGCTGGCGTAGATGATGGATTCATCTTTGCTCCAGCCTCCAGACACAGACGGAGATTTCTGGAGTTCAGGCACCATCACGTTTCTCTATGTGTGTGTTGTCTGCATATCCACTTGTGTGCATAGGCATGAGGAGCAACGTAGAATCATTCAGGTTGTAAAAGACCCTTGGGATCGAGTCCAACCATAAACCCTACGCTACAAAGTTCATCCCTAAACCAGATCCAACACCACATCTAAACAGTCTTCAAACACCTCCAGAGAGGATGACTCAACCACCTCCCTGGGCAGCCTGTTCCAATATGAACATCCAAGTTATGCCTTCCAGGCTACTTCTGAATCCTGTTAACAGATTCTAAGGTCAGTGATAGACTGATTACTCCTTTTGAGTGCACTAGATGTTTGATTCTTGGTATTCCTTACAATTTTGATAGTTTTCCAAAGACAAAAACTATAAACACAAAAAGTATTTATAGTTTTTTATACACACACACACAAAATTATAGCTAATATCATCGGTAAAATTAGTTTAAGCTATAGATTAGTAAGTATCAGCCGAGCTCCAAGGGTTTGTCTGAGTGCACGTCAGCAGGCTCTCACACTGTCTTAATTTATAGCGGTGCTTCACTTCACTGAGGGCAAAGTCTCCAAGCAGTGTAGCTCTGCCACTGCGCTAATCCTCTGGCATGCAGAGGGCACACTGGGGCTAGGTGCTAAATATTGCATGGAGGCGATTATCACTTTCCCTCCATGTCCTGCACCAGCTGAGCAATGGTGCAGGAAATGCCACAGCTACCACACACTACAAAGCAAAGCTCCTGCAGATTCCTGCTGGAGACAGAATGGGAAAACTGAGGTCTGAGTTGGTGCTGCCTGCTGTGGTGAAGCTGAGCCCTTCCCAGAGGAAACTGGCCATGTTCCCTGGTACCACAAGAGACAGAAGGCAGTCAAGTGTTCACCAAATACCTCTGTGAGCCCTACAAATACTGTAACACTTGAGAACTGCAATGCCATGAGCAGCCTCCATCTTACCCCATTGAGACCTTTTCTAAACCCTTTGTTTTGGATCAAGCACGTATAGTCTCAGGCTCCATACATCAACCCATGGCAACTGTGAGAAAGAATCAACTGTTTCCAACACACAGGCAGTGCCATGCCGTAACATTATCTCACCATTAGCAAATACAATCTCAATACCCAAGTAGACATGAAAGCTCCAGACAGGCCAAAGCATCCATATGTAATGAACCCATAGCTTTCCTGGGCACCTGGTACATCAGTATTCCAATTCTATTCTAGTCTAGTAGCTAATTCTTGGTCTAATGGCTAATAATAATTATATCAATGGTTATTTCTTAATTATGTAAGATGTAGGGAGAAAAACCATCTACCCTAGGTTTCTTGTTTGTGAATGTTTCATTGAAGCATTAGAGGTGCAAAAGTAAAAGACCTGCTATGACTCAGAATTCACCATGTTTCACCCCTGTCTCCTAGTTTATATCAAAAGTATATAAACCTCCTCTACTCTGTAAATAACCATGTCTCTACAGCAACAGAGCCAGGCACAGCAGACAAAAGTCATCACAATTGCTAACCAAACAAGCAGCAGGAGTTATTAAAGAGCCTTTAAGCTCCCACCTGTTTATTTTCAATGATTTACACAGTGAACACTGCCTTGGCTCTCTGAAAGACACTGGATAAAATGTATGATTATTAATCCTTTCCATGTACTTATGGATGACAAAAAAAAAAAAGACACTGCATCAGTAGAACAGCTTTGCTCACAAGAGAGTGCAAAGAAGTTTGATAGCAAAAGTTATACATACTTCTAATTTGACTTAGATGTGATTTTTTTGGTTCTCCTACTTGCATCTGCCGGGAAACTGTGTACATCACAATGTCAGAAGTCTAATAAATACAAAAGATGACAGCATTTTTATTTTTTAAATACAATTAATTAATCAGACTCTATTTCACCAGCAACATTAGTTGCTACTTCAATAAAGTGACAAATCTTCAGTCAGAGATCAGCTGATTACCTGGTGACCCAGCTCCAGTGCATGATTCCCATCCACATTCTGCAAAGCCACAGCTAGGGTTTGGCTGGAAAGATAATCAAGTGTCTTGGTAAGAAACAGTTTTCTCTGACCTGTTTGCTAGATGCTGCAGAGACACCACAACTGAAGGAGGGATGTATCAACAACTTCTAATTCTTTGTGCTGCCTCACAGCAGAGAGCAAGAGGTTCAGAAATCATTTACAAAGCTTCTATGACCTGCTGGACTACAGAGTCCAGGATGAGGTGACTTGTGTGTCTGAGAAAAGATGCTCTTTGTCTACCCAAGAGGTATTGTGTGCCTTGCAGAGATGGCAGAGGGGCAGGCCTGTGGCAGAGCTGTGATAAATGAGTTACAAGACAGGAGCAGGAGCTCTGGGAACACATGAAGGTCTGCAGCTATGGAGCCTTCGCTCCACAAGAATTGATACCAGATGACTCAGCCATACAAATCTGATACAGATCACACTCTAGACATGTGACTGCCTCTACCAAATTAGACACAGCACATGATGTGAGGTTGTGCCAGCTTCACTCAGGCTGTTGAAAGACAGACAATAAGGATGAATAATCTTAAAGACAGCATGGAGCACACCACCACCACCTATTCAAAGAACTTCTCCCCCGACTTAACTGTTCCAACCCATGCTTAAACCCATGATGTGAGGATCTTCTAGATCAGTGTTTTGTGTCACAGGGCTAGGATGCTCTGCTCCAGTAGCTAGGAAAAGAAAGAAGAGGAGTGAATTTTGACCCCAGATAGCAGAATGTTGTTGAGAAGTATGACTTTCTCAGGGCTCTGTGAAACAAAGCTCTGACTGTAGTGTTGGCAGCATCCCTGGAGCTCTGGTTTGCAAATCTCCAAACAAAACCAAAACGACACACACAAAAACCCCCAAACCAACAACACAGACCTCAACCCCAAACTTTCTGGCTGGCTCATTCAAGGTTATTTTTCATTCTGCTTATCACTGCCACCAACATTTTGCTTAGTCTTGAAGAAAATGTTGTCATTCCACACTCAGATGTTTTTTACAGGTACATCCATCACCGCCTCTGACCTTAGTTAAAACTTCTGCTTTCTAAATTGTACTTTTATGTTGAGCAAGCCCTTGGGCTATGCTGTTAAAAGTTTACATTGAAAAATCATTTCTAATTGGCTTGAGTTATGCCTGTTGCAAAGCCATCAGAAAGGGCAGTATTAATTAGCAATGGCTTACATACAGTCTAGACAATAAAAAAGCAAGTCATTTCTCTTCCGTAAAAACCTCCCAGTGATTTAGCAGCTCCAGCATATGATACTGATATAAATTACATTTAAGAAAAAAAGCAACATTGCAGCATGATTTACAACAAAGGCGCCTCGTTTAAATAATTTCTTTTTCCTTGAAATATTTTCATGATATACACACATTGCTCAAATAAAAATATGTTTATTGTGAAACTGAGACAGCCAACAAAAAAAAATCCTAATTAATTCCATTTGCTGCGCAATAGCTTGGTTGGAGGATTAAACAATAAATTTCAATTTATTGCATAATGCCCTAATTTTCACTAGAAAAGATTTGTTTTCATTTTAGGTACACAATGATGACATTTGCACTGAGTATTTAAATAGTGCACAATACAAAAAAACACTGCTCCAGAGCTCAAGCAAACCCTTCGCTCTTTGAGGAAAATGAAGGAGGCTGCGGTTCCTCAGGGATCAACACTGAAGGACTGAGCTTTTATTTCCCAATATCCTCTGCAACTGCCTGACAGAACTTTGTGCAGCCTTATTAAATGTGAATTAATGAATCACTGGAGTTGATTTCATTTATTCACAATGCTGCTGTGAAGAGGCACTGGAGTTTTGGACACATGGCAGCAGATGATGTTATTTTAGTTCATAACTGATGGTGACAAAGCCGCAGAGCAGTAATAGCACCTGCTTAACGCCAAGAAAAACAGAATAGTAGTCAAAGAATTTATCTGACATCTACCTTCATTTGGAAACAGATTGCTTTGTCATCCTTGAGAAGGTTGACAACAGATCACAATTTCTCTACCAGTTTGGATCATAACTAGCTTTCTGCCCAGGACCACATGTGTTGTAGTTTATCTTCCTGTCACCTGATACTGAGGAGGTCATCGTGGCAGGGGGCAAGGAGGAAGAACTGACAATACAAGAATGACTGCAAGCTAAAGGCATTCTTGGGGGCTGATTCTGATCTCAGAGCAACCAAAGATCAGCATGTATTTAAACAGATAGGGTTACTTTAAATAAATGTACAGTAGCAAAAATTCCAGGAAACCCTAAGGCAAACTGGAAAAAAAAAAATCTGCTCTGTTTCCTTGTATGTCTTTCTTATTTTCTACTGAAGAAAAAAAAAGAAAAAGAAGGGTGTTGGGGTTTTTTTTACCAACACAGAGAACAGCTGAAATGAGTGAAGGGGGAAGGACTAGCGTGCTTGTGCCCTAAAACCCTGGGGCTTCTCTCAGCTTGAAGACAACCACAAACTCAAGAGACATTCCCTTCTTTCATCCCTCCCATTTTTCACTGACAAAGGCAACAAACTGTGGACAAACAAGGACAAGAAGATTAAAGGTCCATCCTTGAGCTATTTCTCAATCCCTTTCTATTCCTACTTCCCATCTTCTCTTTTTTTACAGGCCCATCCTTTTCCAACAGCTCCAGACACATATTTTTGAAGCAAACTAGAGCTGCTAGAGATCTTGCTGACCCAGGTGAAATGCAGATTCACGTCATGGAAATCAGAGAAGTCGTATCAATATCAGGCTGGTATCAGCAAAAGTAGAATCAGACCCAGTGGTATAAGCCTATGCATACATGTCCCAGTTGCCTTTTATTCACATTGGTTTAATGTTAATGAGCTGCTGTTGGCTTGGGTGGAATGGTTCCTGACTTACAGGAGCAGACGTAATTGGAGATGCCAACAGTGCATGTGTTTGGCACTGCTCTCCCCACGCAGTGCAGGAGCAGAAGCCCTGGTAATGCTTTTCCCTGTCTGTCCCTGCCCCAAGCCCTCTCCCTGCTCTTGCTGAAGCCAGTCTTGCCCACCTGCACTGGCAAGAATCTCCTACACATGCCCCCCGGCACAAAGCACAGCCATGGGGATGCTTTTTCCATCCTTTGGCACCACATTTGGGTACCTGGTCGAGGCATAGGTGTAGCCCTCTGTTCTTCAGATTCAAGTTCCTGTTTGTACCCAGACTCTGCCAGGTTAAAGAGCCGTTACCATAAGCAGAGGAAGATAAATATTTCGCAGCTTTGTAGTTCATTAAAGCTCTGGAACTGCTCCAGTATTGAGCCTACTGTCCCTCAGAAGGGAGGGAGACCCGTTCAGATTGGAGTTACAGCAACACACCTGTGGAATCTGGGAGCTTTTCTACTCTATTTTCTGGGTGTTGGGTCTGCACTACAGGACTTGAGCATACAAACTCAAGGTAATGCCCTCTTGCTTGCATGACTCAGGCTTGTGTCATTTCAAGTTTTAACGGTAGGTTTTAAGAGGATTGTTTGAACCATGCACTCTTGGGCAAACACTCATGAAACAAAAAAGATTCCAGCAGAGCACAAACAACACAATTACCTCAGATCTTCTCAGGTGTGGTTCTTTGATGCCTTTATTAAGGGGCTTCTATGTGAGTGGAAGAAAACACTTCAGGGATCCTTCTACCACTATTGTAATCACACATTTACCTGCTTGAGAAAGGGTTCAGACAGCATTGGCCTTTAGATGTCAACCTCAGTTCCCTGTTACTACCCGTAACGACTCTAACCAAGGTCTTTCATTATAGAAATCAAAACTCTTTTGTTTTAAAATTCACAGACAGCTTTAAATTCCTCCTCTGTATTCAAGAGGAGGGAACATGTACATGACATCGGAGAAAGCTTTTTTTTTTTGCATGTGCAAAGTAAACATTCACAAAATATCAACCAGCTTCAAAACTAATTCTAATTTTGCTTCTAACACTTTAATTGATCCTATCCATATATCACTCCAGTCCATCCAGTGCCAACTAACATGCATTTATCCACTGATTTGTACAATCTATCACTAATAATTACTCTGGGCCATGACTGAGTTTTTCAGAATAGCCAAATGAGTATCTGAAGAGATAAACATTAATTGAAAGCCAGATTTTCTTGCATTGCCCAGGCTGTAGCAAAGTGCACAGAGGGTGGAAATAAGCATTTCAGGAATATGTCAAATCAAGCAGCATAAATGCAGCCTAAACGCACAAGTGTCAACAGCAGTGCTGCCAACCTGAAAGAGTCACAAGTCACAAATGATGCCCTAGAAATGCAGGATATGTTAAAATTTGATGAATGTAAAGGTTCATTTTATTTGTCTGGGAAGTTTGCAAATGGAATTCCTGTTTAGAAGCTTTTACTCTATCCCTATAAAGCTTAAAAACTGTTAGTAATAGCTAAAATTTCACATGACAACAAGAACCAGGGAGTCTCAAACACAGAGAGCCTGGATGGGGAAACTTAATGGTTCTGCCACGCAAGACTAACCAGGACACAAAGGCTGGGCATTTCATGGCTGGAAGTACCCCATGGACCTGTTCAGAAGTGACCTCAATGGGATCGCATGATGCCCTGGGCCACACGTGTGCAAAATCATGCTCTCACGTCACAGTCATGGGGTGACTGGGGCTTTTCATTCCTGACCTTGAGGCAATACTTGTCCTTCCAGGTCAGAAAATTTGTGAGACTTTCCTACAGATAAGTATGGGTCAGGAAAGTATATTTTGCATGGAAGGAGGGTACTGTTGAATAAACATCCTCATTTACAACTTTATCTTGGGTGAACTCCATGTTGGTTTCCTTCCTCAACACAATCAGCACCACAAAGAGAAAAAGAAGTCTTTAACGTGTGCAATAAAGTCTGAAGAACATGCAGACCGTTCAGAATAGCAGCTCCAGTCTCTCTGCCTTTCGTTTTAAACAAAAAATGCTAGTTTTACTCTAATGCACGCCAATATATATTTTTTCTTTGACCAAGTTTGGGGAACCCATGCTGTTTATTACATCTCCTTTCCTGAGGAAAGGCAGGAAACACCAGAAAGTTGCTTCAGAAAGCTAAGGTAGCCATCAGCCTTCGCAGAGACGCACAACAAACATTTTAAATATCCAGGACAAACTTTTTTCTACACTGATACAACATCATTGATTTCACAGGGGTCACAGTGCTGCGATCAGTGACATTTTCTTCAGTTACAAAATCAGGGCAGCTCTTACTGACCTGTAGTGGTTTACTCAAACTTCTTAAAACAGCAGATCTGTTTTTCAATGAGAGAGGAAATGTCAGCTGAGATGTCAGTGTTATTCCATTTCTTGTCATTAAAAAAAAAAAGGGGTTGGTGATCTCTAATTGCAACTGTTCCAGTGTAACCCAGAAGCAAGCACCCTGGCAAATCAGAGCCGAAGAAATGAATATGGAGAGATAACTCCTGTAATGTTGAAAATGCAATTCTATTGCCTCTTATGCTCAGGGTTGCCACTAGAAGAAACTTCCCCCATGGGGTCATCCAGGCAGGACACAGGTCCCCGAGAGGCTGTGAGGTCCCCATCTGCAGATGTTTCCATGGCCCTGTTGGAACAAGGCCTGAGAAACACCATCTGACATCCCCTTCTGCTCCAAAATACTCGGGAACTCCCAAGGTCCCTTCTAATCCGAATTACACTCAGATTCTATATTATAAGAGGAATTACCTTGAGAATAAACCATGGTCCTCTGCCACGTTTCACATGAAAAAACATAAATAAACAAGCCCAAACACGAGCAAATACTGAGATAAAAATCTGCCTTTTAGGCAGCACTGGCATGAGGAAGTGACTCTGTCTCCACTCCTTTGCAGGTGCTCCTTCCCTCTGCCACACATGACATCCTCCAGGTTGTTGCCCTTACGGTTTCAGTGCTCCAGTTTAGCTCACACTCTCCCATGTCCGTGTCATCAGGATACACAACCCACTGAAAAAATCCACCGTCACCGAACACCACAGCAAAACCCTAAGCAGAAGCAAGGCAAGGTTTTGCTCCTATTGAAGATAGGAAGACTTCACGCTTAACATAGAGTGAATAAAGAACTGCAGTCTCGAGGGAAGCCCTTGTAGTGGTGAGTCTGTGGTGAGAGAGGGCCCTTAATTTGCAGCCTACACAATGGCATTTCTCCCATTACAGTAAGAAGCTCCCCAAGTCCTCCTGTTGCAATACCCTAGCATTGAAGAGCTGAGAGAGCTTAATATCAGTCAGCTGTTCCTATCACTTGATCCCTAAGCTAAGCCAGCAGGTCCCTCGGCAGCTCCCAGTAACAGGTTGGCAACAGATAAATAGATACTCAGCTATGAAGAATAAAACAAGGTGTTTTTTCCCCTCTAGGAACCTGTGTAAATGGCTCACTGGCCAGTAGAGTTATGCTACAATTGACATCCCCTTAGGTTGGAAATTACAAGGACAACATGACCACTAGCACGAAATTCTTACTAAATTGAAAATAAGCTTTGCTTTCAAGTACGTAGTTGTTGAAATTATGTCTCCTTGTAAAGAACTGGCATAAAGAGCCATAAAGAGACACAGAGAGTTCTTCCTTGGCACTTTTCGCATATAGGAGCTTAAAGTTAGGTTACAAAACCACCAGTATGACCTTTCTCCAGAGCCTTGAACCCTAGACATTCTGTGGCACTCAGTGCTTTTCAAAACTGGGCCATTTCTTAGACATTTTAGAGACCTAATTTCCAGTCCTGACAATCCTGGACTAAAAGTTTCAGAAAGCAGTGGTTTTCCTTAGTTAAATACAGAGAATTGTAGGCAAACCTTTCTGGAGTCAGCGTCAAAAGTCTGAAATGCTTTGCGTCAGAAATACTTCGACCAGCTGTATGGGCAAGAAGCACTAGCTATCAGAGAGAGGTTTGAAAAACGCAGATCATCTTTTTTCCCATCTCTTCAAATGGAATTCTGAAAAGTCATCAGTTTGAGGTTTCAGATGAGAAGATATTTTTATCCATTTAAGAAAAAAAATCCATTCCCATGCATTGGATTAATGCGAAAATCTACTGTTAGAGGCTGTGTCCATTCTGCTCACTGATATAAACTACCCTGACAATCCCAGTGATGGGATTGGAAGCAAGTTGAGCACCACAGCATCTCATAAGACAGTCTGGCTCCTTGGTGCTATTACTGCAGATAAGATATAATTCGCGCTCCCCTCGGGCACCAAAGGCAATGTACCAGTGCAATAATCTTCCGAGTGTCCCAACATTTACAAATAATTGTAAAGACCTGCTAATATGGTTTAGTTCAGCAGCTCTTCACAGTGCCGAGAGAAATGTCAACTAAGAGGGTATTAAACAGCCTTGAGGATGTCTTCAAAGAGAAGACTTGCGAAGCAGTTATCCTACAGAACAAGCACTGAGGAGTGTGTTGAGCATCCTGTAACTGTGGTTCCTCCAGCCCCATGTTTTTTTCATAGGCAGCAAGAAAGCCAATGTTTGGGGTTTATAAAACTCCTTAACGAGTGGTACAGAAATTACAACGGTGGAGTTCCAGCACAGTCGAAGTGATGTTTGTTCATTCATGTTTAAATTCTGTTTCTGAGCTGCTATTTAAGTAGAATAATGGAAGTATCAGTGAAATTGTATTCTGTTTATTACTTCTTTTTGGGGTGAGGACATGGGCCAGAATAGGACTCAGTCCATCAACTCCTGGCTACGAGACTGGTGTTGCAGGCAGGGCTTTGAGTTCTTTCAGACACCAGGCTTAGCAGATACAAATGGGAGGGGTTTAACTCAGAGGGGAAAAAAGGGTTCTGGGGCAGGAGCTGGCAGGGCTCATTCAGAGGACTTTAAACTAGATTCAAAGTGATGTGGGATATTCGATGGGTGAGCACAAATGGGGCAGAGCTCTGGTCTTAAGGAAGAACAGGTGACCTCTCGCTGTCCTAGGGTGAAATTGGAGCATTAAGCTCGCTCTCTGAAATGCCTGTACACCGATGCACGCAGCATGGGGAATAAGCAGAAGGAGTTAGAAATCCGTGTCCTGTCAGGGGATTATGATTTGGTAGTAGTTATGGAGA
>VXBP01002088.1:60497-108614 GCA_013400115.1 Rhinopomastus cyanomelas | reverse complement strand
AAATGTTTCCCCATGATCAAAGAACCCAACGTTCTATGTTCAACGTTTTATGATAAAATGTCAGTACATCTACAAGCCAACTAAGTCACAACGTGTTTTACTGCTTGATGTGCTGCATGTGGTAGTCCCCATCTGAAGCCCACCTTGTCCCTAAAGCAGCTGTCCCTGGAGTAGGCTTGGTGGGTCCTCCAGCATGCGATCAGCCATGGACACACTTGCCACAGCAACCCAGGAGCAAAACCTTTACTCAGCCTTGGGAACTAGAAGCTCAGCCAGGCTGATCAGGCATGGAAGAGTATAACAAAGAGAGATCAAAGTAGATCTGAAAGAACATCTTCCCCCAAGGACCATTTCTTTCTCTTCTTCAGGTGTAAGAAGTAGCAGTTTTCCTGCCTGGAGGACCTTGTGTGCTCACTTTGGTTCCTTCAGTTCAAAGAATGCCGGTAGGAGAGCTGTATCTCCCAGTGGAGTCCAGGACAGTCAATGACGATGCCATGCAAAAGCTAGACTAGAGATGAGCAGCAACTGTTTTGAAAATGGTGCTGGCACTCCTTCCTCCAGAGCCAGCTGAAGAGAGAAAGGGAACTGTCTAGTTAAGGAACGACAGCACTTACAGAAGGGCCCCGTTAAGACAACACTGATGCTGGGCATTATCTAGGTACGTTAGGTGGGGCCTTTTGTTGTTTTGGAAGGGAAAAGGTTGAGCATTTTAAAACCAAGGCATCCCACTGCCCTGCGCAGCCCGTTCCAGGGCTCTGTCACCCTCACTGGGAAGAAGTTCCTTCTCATATTGATGTGGAACCTCCTCTGTTCCAGCTCACACCCATCGCCCCCGTCCTATCATTAGATGACATTGAGAATAGCCTGGCTCCATCATCCTGACACCCACCCTTCAAATATTTATAGACATTAGTAAGGTTACCCCTCAGTCTCCTGTTCTTGAAGCTCAAGAAACCCAGCTTCCTCAGCCTCTCCTCATAAGGGAGGTGCTCCACCTCCTTCATCATCCTCGTTGCCCTACGCTGGACTCCTTCCAGCAGCTCCCTCCAGCAGCTCCCCATCCCTCTTGAAGTGAGGGGCCCACAACTGGACACAATACTCCAGATATGGTCTCAGCAGTGCATGAGGGGCAGTTATGAGCACCTTTCTTTTGAGAGGCTGGTGCTATGCCGGAAAAAGAAGCGATTGCAGTGGAGACAAAATGGTCCATTCAGAGGGAAGTATGGAGAATGACACTGCAGCATCAGTACAATCTTCCTCCACCTCCCACACAGTGAATCGCCTGCAGCACTGCCCAAAACCACGACGATAAATGTCTCCACTTTTGCAGTGGCTGCTAAGAGTTTTCATTCACCAAATAGTGTAATTGAATTAACAGAGCAATAGAGAAAATTAGAACAAATCCCCAAAAATCAGACTCTATCAATGTAGGTTTTTGAATGAACGCATCATTACTAAATTGACGAGCAGCCATGACTGCAGCAGCACTTCTAGGGCTCCAGTCTGCCAAGGAAACATTGGCTGGGGTAAGACAGAAGGGTTGTCTTCATTATCAATTAGCTAAATATAGAGTTGATGCAGCCACAACAAACCCTTTGTGCAATCACGTATGGACACAATTTCTTTCATACTTTCTTAATTCTACAGATGATGACAGTTTTTATTGTCAGTTAGGGAAACATTTTACTGCAGCACGCACTGAGCAGCAACACTAACCATCAGAAAGAAGTCAGGATTCCCCCACGAGGAAGCGTTTTCCCCTAAAACACACCATTTAATTGCACTTAGGACTGTGAAAAATAGATTAGTGTGGTTTCCTTCTGCAGCATTTGTTAATAAAATTCTGGGATGCCTGAAAATGGCCCTCCTTTCCACTGCTTCTTGTTCAACAATGGCATCTGATTAGCAAGAACTGTGTTGCTCTTGTGAAATTAAAGCTGTGTTTAGAATTAGGACCTTTTTTATTAGTATGCATTAGAATCTGTTATTGATCTCCTAGAGGTGCTAATATAAGTGTATCTTGTAGCACAAAACCAAATTAGATTCTGATCAGGTTCAAAGTGTTCAATCAAGGGCTACCTAGCAGCATTTTTAAACGAAATGCAGTTTGTGTTTGGCATTTCAGATCAGCTATTTGATTGAAAGTCAGGAAGAATTCCCAATGATGCAGCATCTCTTCCTTGGCTGAGTATCTAAAATGCAACCAGCATTCAGCTGCTGCATCATGTTGACATATTGTTCTACACAGTCCAAAGCACTGTGACATTTAAGGTACAGTATGGAGACTAACTTAAAAGGGACCACTGCAGTGCACTGGCTTAAAACACGTTTGCTCAGGTAAGCTCAGGGACCCGCTGCGCAAGGTGCCCTGTGTGGGGCCCAGAGAGATGGAATTTGCCCTGCAAAGCTGTACATTATACCCGAGAGACACAAGGAACATACATTTGTATAATATTGACAGTGCTGACACCAAACAGGGATGGGTTGCTCTCACCTAACTCCACATGCAACAAATCACTCCAGGGCTCCCTACAATCAGTAGAGAGAAACAGCCTTGGAGGATGCGGTTTGCTTGAAGTGTGCTTTGCAGAAAGCTGTCTTTAGGAGAAAATTCAAACTCAGATACTTTTGCCAACTCCAACGGCCAACAGCCAGACCTCTTGTCTTCCCAGAGGAGCACAAACCACGAAGCACAGGCATGCAAGGTGAGGGCAGCATCATCTCCATCAGCACAGGCTCCACTCACATGAGTGCACACACACCTCAGGTGTAAACACCGGTCTTGTTTGTGCTAGTGGAAATCAATGGGTTCACTCTGGGATGAAAACCAGAGCCCAGAGACACCAGGAAGGTGAGCAGTTATGAAATCACACTGAAGCAGCAGAGACCAGAATCAAGCCTTCTGGGATACTCTTTGCTTCATCTAAGCTGATGAGATTTTAAACAATTCATCTTTGCAATAGGTCTACATAGAGAACAGTACAAAGCCTCCAGGTTCAACACTGCAACTCAGATGGACAGCTGCTGCACAGAGGCTACTGCAGCCAAACAGTGGTCTCAGTGGCTCAGTCTGTTCACTCAGATTTAAATGAACTCCACCAAAACACATGCCTATGCAGTAATACAGCTAAAATACAGAATCGACAATACGTCACATGGAAATACCTCCTGGTCAGTTTAAAACTCCAGCCTCAGCGTGTGCCGGATCCTCTCCTCCAGAGACACCTGCTGATACCTGCAGGACATCTGCAATGCAAGGGTGCAGCCCCTGTGCAAGCAGTGAGGCCACAGTTTCTAAACAACTTCCGGTTCCTCTAGACACCTTGTGGGGCCAGACTTTGCACCCAGATTTACCTCCCTTTTATAGTAGGTGGCAATTAAAAATATGGGCTTGTAACTGATCTTAAATGTAGCCTTAATATCTTTATGCTACATTTAAGGCTCCTCTCTCAAACCTGGATTTGGCCATTTTCTAAGGTCTTCCAGAGTATTTCTGCTACTTCCTGTCAATAGTAACATCCTAATTACACAGCAAAGCTCCTGAGGAAATTACCAGAGCTCCCTGGCTGATTTGTCAGCGTTCACTCCAATGACAACTACAGGCAAATAATACACATTGCCTGCTGGACTTAATGGCTCTCTACTGTCGATCTTCCAGCAGTTCCCAGGCAGGTAACAGCTGGACTGGGAGACAGGGGGATAATTACTTGTCTCATGGCCTGAAGCACCCTTCTTCCCCCCAGTCTAATACAGATACAGCTGCAAAAGCTCTCAGCCCGCATGCAGTGAGACCAAGCAGAGAGCCTCGGTGCTCCAACTGCTGCCACGCAGAGTTATGGATCAGAAGTGGAGTGAGAAGGAAAAGATAAAGTCTGTGCTGGCTATTAATGTGTCCCAATCAACATACGTGAGGATGGTGACAATACAGGTCCATAACTGGCGCATAGTATTCCTTCTCTCTTGCCCTCAAAGTTAATGTGTTGATGGGCTGCTGAGGGAACTGGGGTTCTTCAGTCTGGAGAAAAGGAGGCTCAGCTGAGACCTCATTAACAAGCAGGTTGTAGTGAGATGAGTGGAGANCCTTATCTGAGCACAGATGAGTCTGTGGGGTCTTCACAGCCATCTGCCACTTAAGCTTATTTGGATCTCCAGGCTGGCTGGAGTTACTGTTCCTGCTCAAGACAAGAAGAAGCATCAAGAAGATGGATGAGGATGAAGTGGCAGCTAGGAGTAAGGCACTCAAATCTCTGACACAGCTGTGCTGGGGCTTTGGCCACAACTATACTGGAGTCAAAGATGCTGCACTGTATCCGGAAGGGGCTACCCAGGGGTGTTCTTGGTCTAGGTGATCCTGCTTTGGCAGGAGGATTGGACTAGATGATCTTTTGAGGTCGCTTCCAATCCCTAATGTTTCTATGATTTTCTATGATTCTATGAGTGTTGGTCTTTTCTCTCAAGAAACAATCGACAGGATGAGAGGAAACAGCCTCAAATTGTGTCAGGGGGGTTTAGGTTGTGTAGCAGGAAGTTTCTTTACCAAAAGGTTTGTAAAGCACTGGAGCAGGTTGCCAAGGGAAGTGGAGGTATTTAGAAGACATACTGTACTGAGGAACCTGGTTTAGTAGTGACTTGGCAGTGCTGACTTAGCAGTTGGATTTAAAAGTCTCTATAATTCCATGAAGTTTAAAAAAAAAACAGACTGCAACTGCCTAACCAACACCAACGATTCATTCCTTGCGCTAAACTTCCTTCCTACTTTTTGAAGTGCTTCAGGATGACACAGAAAGTAGAGGACAGCAATAGGTGCAAGCCCGACAGAAAGGTCTAAGCATTAAAATGTTTTGTTTACAGGTGAAATCCTTTGCCTGGACCACACGAAAAGCAGTGGGTGAGGTGAAGGGACAGCATGCTGCCAGCAGCCCCTGTGCCCAGGCTGTGGGAGAGAATCAAGTATTTTCTCCAAGGTCACATTGCCCTGCCTAAGCAGCACATGAGGTGACGCTGAGCCTTGCTGGCAAGGGATGCAGCATCTCACCAGGCGCGATGAAATCACCTGGAAAACTCAACACAGCAGGATCTCTCTAGTAGCTGAAGGTCAATGGTCGTTAAACACAAGATGATGCAGACAGGTGCCCTCATTTCCCTGCTGGAATGTCAGCATGAGCCAGGATTATCGGGGCTGGAGTCTCAAGTGCAGAAGTGAACCAGGGAAAGGGAATCCTGGTCGTTCCCAGCAGAGCAGGAACTCATTCCAAGCCAAATCAAACTATTTTTTCAGAGAATGACATGACCAATTTAGTTTGCATTGTTTATTAACTAAAAGTCCCTCACTGATACCTGGTAGGAGCATTCATCGCACAGAAGGATGTGGTTTAACCACGTCGCACTGCAACTACTCTGTGCACAGAAGCAGAAAGCTGGACTCACCCTCAAGCTGATTTCATCAAGACTAGTCATGGCAGAACTGTGCGGTGTAGTTACAGGCTTAGGTCCTAACTTCACAGGATGACATCAGTCCTAGGTAATAAATCACACTCACACAAAAACTATGGAGAAAGCTGGGTTTTGATTCACTGCAGCACTGCTCTAACCTGCCTCCAGATGGAAACTGCAGGCTGCTGATGTTTTGACACGTGAATGTTTCCAATTAGTTGACACAGTAGTAATTTGCCTGGTATCATCCTAAATAATAATACACATTGTGATTGAATTAACTTGGCAAGCAGCCAACAACTAATTAGGAAAAAGTTAATTATGTACTTGTCGAGAAATGCACTCTATTTATGGCAAAATGTGTTGACTTTAAGTCAATCTTGATATTTACAGTGAAATAAAAGCTACCACAGAGTGCAAGTATTGATGCTGAGGACGAACTGTCTGGGGGGGACACCGAAGAGGGAAGGAGATGCCTGCAAACCCCAGCTGGAGGTGGATGGGTTGAGGCCGAACATCCCATTGCCTCCCCCAAACCTCTCTCTCTCCCCCCCAAATTCCTTTGCTGACTGCCAACACAGTGGAGAGGGGATCTGAGGAGCAGCAGCTGGTTCACCAGGCACTACCATAAATCAGCTGGCAACACCTGAAAAGGTGCAGACAAATTCCAGGAGATGCCAGTCGTGCCTTCGCAATGAACCTGAGAGCAGACCTCGGTGTGGCCAGGGATTTCCTCACGGATTCACTGTGAGGATCAATCTCGTTGACCGCTGCAACCAACGGCAAAAGGGTGGTAGTAATTTGCAGGTGATACCTAATTAGGAGGAATTCTGTCAATTCAGAAGAGAACTGGGAGTGCACACAGTAATAACCAGATGACCCTGAGGTCTGCATTAACAGAAACAGATGGGAATCAATAGCGCAAAGTGCCAGGTCACACAGCCAGGGACCAACAACGAGCATTTCGGGTACAAGCAGACAGCTTATCGTCTCGATATCTAGGCAGACACTTCTACATATCCAGAAGCACTGACTGGTCACCAAATCACAACAAACTATAGACATGAGGCAGAAATGACAAACCAAAAGTAAATCCTAGAACATACCAGAAACATTTCCACAAAGATGGAGAAGCTTGAACAGACTCACGCAAAGAAATAGTGAGACCTTTCACATGGCAAAGAAAGGTGATCTCAAAGGAGAACAGGAACAGAGATGGGCATCTGTCATGCTGTGGGAGACTAAGTGTTTGACTTAGAAGCAGAGACTAGAACAAGAGTTTGTTTGGGTAGCAAGGGCCAGTAGAGAGCAGGTTGCGATTACTCAGTGTAAATGCAGTAAGTGACGTGAGAATTTGCATATTTATTATCAGAAGAACTGCTAAAGCTAAAGGACACTAATTAAATAAAAGAGAACACACACAAGTGTATTCCTAACATATTTACAGCAACATTAAGTCAGAAGAGCACTTCTAACCAACCTACACAGTGAGTAGTGAGGCCACCAGGCTAACTCAGCAGTTAGTAGTTCCAAGACAGAAGGTGACACAAATATGGAGGAAGTTGAATGGAATGACTGCCAGCAGCCATGGGAGCTGGACTCCCTTTTGGTGCATCTGCTGGTGTCTGAGCTCCACTGTGAGCTTGAGCAGAAATGTTGATGTCTAGTGGGCTTTCTCCCCATATGACCTCTCGCACGTGCTACTTGAACCTAAACATTTCCATGATTATGATTCCACACAAAGAGTTATTTTAGAGAACCGGGGAATATACCTTAAAGATCATCTCGTTCCAAACCCCCTGCCATAAGCAGAGACACCTCTCACTAGACCAGGTTGCTCAGAGTCCCATCCAACCCTGCCTTGAACACTTCCAGGGAGGGGGCATCCACAACCTCTCTGGGCAACCTGTTCCATTGTCAGGTTGCTCACCACTATCACAGGAAAGGATTTCTTCCTAATATCTAATCTAAATCTACCCCTTTTCAGTTTAAAACAAATAACCCTTGTCCTACCACTGCTTTCTTTGACAAAAGGTCTGTAGACACCCTCTAAGCAGTGGAACAATACTTAAATGTTTCACTGAAATCTTCTCTTCTCCAGCCTGAACAATCCCCACTCTGTCAGCCTGTCCTAGTGAGAGAAGTGCTCCAACCCCCTGACCATCTTCATGGCTCTTCTCTGTACTCACTTGAGCAGTTACCACACCGAGGGCTCCAGAGCTGGATATGGTACTCCAGGCTGGAGCTGGGTTTCACGAGAGGGGCATCTCTTGACACAGCCTGGGCTATGACTGACTTTCTGGGCCGCAGATGTGCACTGCCTGCTCAGGCACAGTTTTTCATCTACCAGAGCGGATGCAGGGCTTTTTTCTGAAAACCCCATTTCGGGATGAAATTCATCAAATTCAGCCATTGTATCCAACTGAGCAATTTCCTCCCCACACCAAAATGCAGCAAGTTAACCGGTGAATTAATTAAATTCACATGAAGGTGCCCGAAGTGGACCAAAGTATTATTATCTTTTCTCTAGAAAAGATTATTTGCAACAGTGGTGGCCCAGGACAAGAGGTATTCGAGCATCACAGGGATGGCAAAACTTTAGCTTGGATCATCAACTTTTACCCTAATTTCATTACTCTGAAAACTCTCTGTTGTCTGTAACTTGGCAGTACCCCCCAGTGACAGAGACAAATAGCATCATTTGAAATTTCCAAACCTGGTATCTGAAAGTGTAACTTACAGACTGTTATCATTATTATTATCATCACTAACATAAAGCATGGCTCTTTCTACCATTTTGTGAAACAAACTTTTCAGCCTTAGCTTTAATATGTATTAGATACATGTCTTTCTGTCCATATTCCCTACAGAATGAGACCTGAAATAACGTAATAGGCATTAAATCATCAAATAAAAAAAGTGCATCAGCACCTTTTGTTGGTATGAGAGGTACTATACAGTACAATTTACAAGGTAATAGGCCTATTCATCACTGGAACATCATTCATTCCAGTTTCTCTGCTCAGATGATTCCAGGCAGGAATTTTGATGGACTATTTGTCCTTGCTTTGATTAAGAATAAAACATGTCTTGAAAATAAGAAACTCTGCCTGCCACTTCACATCTCTGAAATACCCTTCTTGTGTTACCAGCATGGATCAGAGGCACCAAACATGCTGATCACAGCAGTATGAAGCCACAGTTTGCACCCAAACCCCATCTTTTCTAAATGCACTGTGTCAAACTGTGATAAGGACCACATGGCCACCCATTTACCTTTGTATTTCTAAACTGCCCTGCTTTGGCAGTGTGGTAATCCAGGGGTTAATTGAGGACCCAGTGCACCTGGTTTCAACTCCCTGCTACAGCCTGATCATCCCAGATGGCTACAGAGAGATACCTTAGGCCAAACGATGGGCTAAGCTACCTCCATCAATCTACCTTTAGTCTCTGGGAGTCTTCCAGTCTGCTCATCTTTCTAACTGCATCGACACAGAACTTGCTCGCCTCTGCTAGGGATGAAGAAGAACAAGGAGCGTGAGGCATTTGGATACTATGGAAAAGAAGTTATAAAAAACACTTTCAGCAATCCCCAGCCTCAGTAATTCTGTGATTCTGTAGCAGCTGTTAGTGCAGTGGCAAATGCATTCCCTGCTCTGTGCCATAAAGGGTTGGCCCTTGCTAGGAGGAAATGCTTTTGCCTTCAGTGTGCTCTGGTAGAGATTTTGCTCCCACCTCTTTCTGATTCTCCAGATTACTCTTTTAATTACAAAACTGCGGCTAAAGGGACCCCATAAGAAGAGACAAACCTTCACATAACAGTCCTTTTTTATCAGAACCTTACTTAGTTGCTGTCATTCCAAGAGCAGCTGAGTCAAAGGCAGATGAAGTGCACAGGTATAAGATGTTCTCTTCGCCCCAGCTAGCTAACTGCACACAAAAACATGCTCACCCACAGCTAGAGACAGCTGTCAGCAGGTATGAAAACTAAAATCCTGCTGGACACCACAACAATCATGTCTCCATGTCAGCCAATGCACCAGAAAGCCCCACATCAGCCTACAAACTCCAGAACTTTCTTTTCTTTGCCCACTGTTGCCTTATTTCCAGCCTTCTCAGGGTTTCCCACACAAGCAGAACTCAAGACCCTTGTAGTGTTCACCTGCTGTCACGCTGATACATTTAGAGATTCCCCTGGCTTGGTCTCTAAATCAGTGCCACAAGCTAAAGCCTCTTTGCTAGCTAGTGAAGCCCAGGCTTGCTCGTGATCACTGTGCATGTCCCGCTGCGAGACCTAGGACTGCAGCAAAACGCTCAGGCTGCAGAGCACCCAACACGTAGCGCTGCCCTGACGTACCGTTTGAAGTTTTCATTTCATGGCCTGTGGCATTTGACATTTTTCATGCTATTTTAAATATGCTCATTTCACAAAGCACAAAAGCAAACTTCATGATCCAGCACCTTGCAAATGCTCACTGAAGGCTAAGAATCAAGCGGAAGCCTCTCTCCCACGAGCAGCTGCCTGCAACATTTTGAGGGGCACTGTGGGCTTCCCCCCCCCCCGCCTTTCTTGGAGGTTTCTGAGGGAAATCTCATGGGTACATTCCTCTTCTTCCAGGTAGATTGACCCAGTCCTTTCTCTTAAAACAATAAATGACTTGCCTCTTGTGAAAGAAGCACCACTGCCATACTCCTGGAATTCGTTCTGACTGCATTTGGAGGCATCTGCACTCCCACTGATGCTGCTTTGAAGGTGCCCAAGTTACACCCAAACCCTTCCAAGTCCTCCCTGGTTCACTCACACTCTTATAGCTGTCACACGTAACTGCAGTGAAGACCCAAAGTTTTAAAGCTATTTTTCAGAACAGTTTGTACTCTTCCATACAGCAACTGGAAGATGCTTCACGCGTTGCACTTCGTGTTGCGGGATAGTCTTCCTACAGCTGTGAGACAGAGCAGTTGCTGCAAGTTATCGTTGGTTCCAGCACTCACCGCGGTAAAGACAGCTGACGATGGTGCCACCACACAGACATCAGTGAGGGCAGAATGAGACACAGTGGCTGCTGCCATGATCCAAGACGGACAAGGAGGTGCCTGGAGAAGGCAGAGGAAGCCGTGTGTCCTGGCTCTGCTTCAGGCTGGGGTTGGGATATGCTGACAGACATAAGAGGCCCGCAGAATGCAACAACTGCTGTGCAGACTGGCCAGCCTGATCAGCTCCAGAACAGACAGGAGCACGGCACTGCTCAAACAACGTGTCCTAACTTGCAGGTGAACCTTCCAAAAACATGTCTCAGGCAACTCTAGCACCTATTTCAAGGCAAAAACTAGCAATTTAGCTTAATGCTTTAGTCTGACAAGAAATTGTGGTCTCTTAGAGAAACCACGCACATTTTAAGGAAGATAGCCCCAATTAAGTGCTTATTCAGCATGCTGCTGAAGAGCACTTTGCACTGTCAGCTACACAGTGGCACTTGTTAACAAACCAGGTTAATTGGAGCCATCATATTTACCATTTTGTGAGTTTAAAAATCAGAATTTTGCCGTAAATCACTGCTAATCTTTGACTCCATCTCTGCGTACTCCGAGGAACACAGAAAGGAGGACTGTGAGAGGATGGCCTGATAATTATTTCTCCGTTAATTAGGATTTGATCTTTTGTTCATTAGGGGGATGAAAACAAGCCCAGCTACACACACTGCTATTCATTCAGTAATTCTAAATGACACGGAATTAAAAGCCAGGCGGCGAATCCCTCACTCAGTATGCACACACAATCCCCTCAAGGATAATGGTTATTTTGCTGTAACCAGCGTGTGTTTTGAATATTTAATTTCCATCACACGTTTCTATTCAATTAGATCTATTGGCAGCAAGACTGAAACACTAAGAAGGTGAACTAGAGGTTAAAAAAAAAGCGAAGTGCCTATGCAGTGTTCTCCAGAACTGCAGCATCTACCCCTGCCTCCTGTAAAACCTAGTTAACAAACCAGAATAGTCCTTCATTAATTTACACACAGGTGCAACTATGACTGGTATCATGACAGAGGAAAGGGAGATAACATGACTGATACCATGGGAAAGGCAAAGGGAGGAGCCAGGGCCGTATGCCACATTTATTAACACAGAGCATATGCTGAGGTGAGCTGCCCCTCACTTAAAGACCCATCGTGAAGTGAAGCTGGTGAGCCATGCGCCGGCTTGCTTGAAGATACCCGAGGAGTCTGTTTACAAAGCCTTACCTCTCTTCACACACACGAGTCCCCTCCAGTGCAGGCCATGAAGAACACAAGGAGGCTTCAACTTGTAATAGCAAACACAAAGTGAAGATAGTTTCTTTACAAATTAAAGCCAATTTTCATTCCAAGTTCTTTGATTGCTGACATTTGGTGACCACTACTGGAGCACAGAGTTTGCTACAGAGGCGCCTTCTCCACGCAGCGGATTGAAATAGCTTTTTGTGTGACAGATTCAGTTCTTAAGAGCAACAAGACCAATCATACTGGGCTCCTTGCTCTCATAAATCAAACCAAATGCAGATAGATGCTGCAGCAGTGGCTGCTGTTGTGACTTCCACCCAGGCGAGCCAGAAAGTCTAAGGGATGCCCTTGTCCCGGGGGCAGAGTGGAGCCGCTTCAGAGCATGGGAGAGACCTACTGCCCCACTGCTCTCACCAAAAAACTCTAAAAGTAACCCTGGCCTCGCTTGCTTGGCCAGACATATCTACAAGGGTGACAGTGCAGCCCAAAAAGGTGGTTTTCTGAGCCTACCCAGAAAACCCCTCTCGATCATAAAAGCTCTGAAGTCAACAAAAGCAGACCAAAGAAAAATGATCCTGCTGAAAGGTATCTGCACTTCACTTTGATGGCCGACCACAGGGCATCATTTGGGCAAAGGTGCCCCTGAATTCTAAATGGTGTCTTCTGCAATGTACAACTGATTCCTCTGACGGAGTCTTGTTGGTTTTGATGCAACACGCAATCCCACCGTGAAGTTCTGCTCCTCACCTTTGTGTACCCCATCTGCATGAACTTCAGCAGTCCAGAAAGACTAAGGGGTTTTATCCTCTGGCCAAGCTGGTCCAAACATTCAAAAATACAGGTACTGTCTCGCCCCATCCTATTTCTAAAGCAGATGTAGTACTCAGATTGGACACAATAAATAAAGAAATAGATAGATAAATAGATAAATAAATAAATAGAACTAAAGAACTAAAGATAGCTTGAGGCAGAGCCTGATCAGGAAAAATAAACCTTTTGAATGGAGCTGACAAACCAGGCCAGTACATTCACACCTTGGGCATCCTGGAAGATATGTCCAAGGAGACTGAGAATGAAGGGAAAGGCAATAAAGGGAAAACAAGACAAGGAAGGATCTGTGATGGATATACACAACTATTAGATAGCATATGGAGAGAAAAAGCAGTATCCTGACAGCAGTTGGCCTTATCATCCCTTGAAGTCAAGCTGGCAGCTGCTTACTGCCAACCTGCTCACTGCCAGGGCAGTTCTGTCCTCTATGATTATCCATCCACTGCCCAAACACAGCAAATGTTGCTGAAGGACAAATTTCTTGTGCATCCACCAACACAAAACGTGAGCATACAGGTGTTTGTTCTGGACTGCAATAAATTCAAAAGAAGGGGCAGATCGAGGGCTGTCAAATTACGGTGGGTCTTCCTGGTATCTATTGCTGAGTCCTGCGTGTCTTGTCGTTCATGCAGGTAACATCACTGGAGTCACTTGCAATAGCCACTCAGTAAAATGGACTTGGTTTGCTTCCAGGTAGCATTTGATCAAGTCATACAAACTGTTTCAAAGGCCGTCAAGGCAAATGATTCAGCATTTTATTCCCTTTTATTAGAGCAGTGCTCAAGTCCTACATCAAACGTAATGTGCGCTGTAAATTTCTCTACAACAATCTGAAACTGTGGGTTTCGTAAACATTTCACAGGATTATGTAACAACCACAGCCTGAGTCAGCAGAAGGATCTGCTAGGACTGATGTGATAAGTAATTAGATGGATGAATTATGCAAAAGACTATTTCTGTAAAAATATTCCTTCATATAGTCTGCAAATTCTGATAGCTTGACAAGTCTTTTCAAAGATAAGGAGTTTCCCTTTGCTGTTGAATATTCATGGAGTGGAAGAAACCCTTGCTTGGCACTCAACGGATAATCGGAGTACGAACACTGCAGCATCATTCCCCTCTTCTGGAGTCTTGCACAGGAGTCAGGAATGGTGTTGGTAAAGCAGACTTTCAAAGCTGTTGGATTGGGATATTAGCATCATATTGTGTTCGAGCACCGACTTCACTGGAAATACTCAAAAAGAGAAGTGCTGTGTTTAGACACAGCTATGCAGAAACTGGCAAGTTCTACACTTTATGAAACAAAAATCAGCACATTTTTTGCTATATACAAAGAAATGTCAACCTAAAGTCCAAGCAACAAAGCCAGTAAATCCAATTTAAAGAGCAGCGAGCATGATCATGAACTTGAGAGGATTCCAGAGTTGCTGTACCTGACCAGCCATGGCAAACACCACTGCTTCTGAACGTCAGAGCTGAAAGTTAACTATGATAAGCAACAGTATCTGACACCTGGGTAATAAAAGCCCATTAAGACACACCATCTGTGACAACATCTGCTCCCTGAGCACATGTTATTTGCAAGATAAAAATAATGGGCATGAGATGAGAAAACCTAAAAAATAATTAGTAATTAAAATACTGTTTTAAATAGGAATGAACATTTAAAAATAGAAGGACCTAAAAATATACATGCATCCATGTTTAGTGCAAGGAAAAGCACAGAAAACTTGCACTGGAAATCTGCATCCTCACGACAAAACCTCTTCCCAAGCAAGAAGGATTCTTCAATGTCAGGGTTAAGTCATAGTTGCTGAAAGTGAGTGGTAGCCATACGGGCCAGGAGGTGACAATGAGGTATCCCAGCATAAAGACAGCACCATGCCCTGGTGGAAAGGTAAGGCTTTCGATAGATGATGATGAGAGGGGTTTTTCCCTTCTGATTGATCAACTGTTTGTTCATACAATGGCTAACACAGAGCGGGACGATGTTCAGGGGCAGCACGGCAGTTCGCTTATGTCAACTGGAAGGTCAAGAACAAGGGCTGAAGTTTTAAAATGACAGCTTTTTAGTAAGGATACTATAAAACTAAGGTTTTAGCAACCTGAAAGTAAATTATACCACTCTATTTTCTGTTCTGTGAAGCTCAGTGCTTTTATGAATATTTTCACGCGTTTAAGTGCCAGAGCAGAGGCGCACTTACCGCACAGATTACAATCGATGACCATCAATGCCAGCCTGCTCCCATGCTTTGGCTGAGGAATTTTTTTCTGCTGTAATATCTCAGTGCAACCACAGAAGAGGGTGGCACAATATATCTCTACATACAACATGGCTTGGTAGATGGGTGTACAAGAAAATAACCCTACTATTTGCTAAGGAAAACAAAATGCAACATCAGGGCACCTCCAGAAGCATCTTCCTCCAGCTCTCCTAAAACTGCACAAGAGTATGATGAGAACACAGCATTAATTGCAGCATCTGATACTGTGAAAGGCAGACCACTTCCCAAAATTCGGTTTCCTTTCCATCAGCTGCCCAGAACTCCAGCACAGTACTGGGTCATACAGTTCTGCTGCACAGATGTTCGCTGGTGGGACTTTCCCAGAGCGACAATAGTCCTGTCCTCATGGACATTTAAAACAGAATCAGGTGTTATTTTATTAATATTTCCTTCTGCCTGCAAAGTACAAAATGCAGAGACAGCAAAATCAGAGATGATGCCCTCACAGGAGTTTGCTTCTGCATCACCTCATCAGCAGAACAGGGTTTTGCTTTCCTGTTGCATGGCTTCACGCACCAGCTCATGGATTAATATGACTCACTGAAGACTAAAATAATCTCCCCAATTTCCGGCTTTGGCTCTGTTTCACTCTCACTTTCATACTGCATGTGCAGGTTGAAGCTACAGCCCTGCTTCTGACTGGGGCACTGGGCACCCAGGCAAGGACAGCCCTGGCAGAGACACTTCCATGGAGAAAGTCCTCAGTAAATGGCTACACAGCTCAGGGGAAAGAAGAATAGCCAAGGTTTTCAATGTTTTCAATCATTTCTGTGGGTCTGTAAGACCAGCACACATTCCCTAAGGTACAGCTGGTCTTCCCCCAGAGTCAGTCTCCAACAAAGCAAAGGAAGTCCTAGCTTTGAGCTGACGTTTGCATCCACTTGGACGCAGCAACTGCCACCCTGTTTAAGACAAGGACTTGCATCTTGCCCAATACCCCTGCCAAAGGAAACCAGCAGGAACACAGGCCAACCCACGGGATGCTGAGCTTTGAAGCCCTGCATAGCCCTGGTAGGTGTCCTCATCAAAGCATCCCACAAACAGCGTCTAACTAACGAGGGCACTGCAGCCAGGAGCAGGAAGGAAAGAGAGTGGGAAGTCTCCTCGAGGATATGTGGTTTGGAAACCTGTATCAATTAATTATGAAGAAACGTAGCTAAAGCTGCACTTCTACTGGGGAGTTTGTGATTCGAAAGGAGACTTTGATATTACAAAACTGAATATAGAGGCAAGGACTCCAGTGAAGCTTTTTGGCAGGAAACTGACAGTTTTCTGATTTGTTTACATATTTGATGACTGGCTGAGGAAAAAATACTGATTGACAGGCCCAGAGATAAGTGGAGAAAAGCTCAGAAAGTGCTAACTTATAAATGCTCCTTTCACGTAACGTTTGCTCGCCCGCCAAGCCTCTCATATGGCCAAACCAAGAGACAACATGAAAATCCTCTGCAGTCACAAAGTTGTTTTCCTGTAAGCCACAGACCATCTTTCTGCCCTGACTGCTAATGTCCGTTAATTATTTTAATAATGTGCTTATCTAATGTGAATTCCACTGCAGATTTTTGCTAAACCTGTGTTCTCCTTAGTTATTTCCACATTTTAAACAACCTGCTTCACATGTAATCAACACTTTTAAAAAAGGTGCTGGTGCCTTTAATGCTGCTCTTCATGTGCGACGACTTAAACTTTCAGGTAACTGGGAGCAAGTGCCCGCTGAGCCAGTATTTTCAGTAGGTCGTACAGAGGCAGCTCAGGCAATTCAAGGCTTGCCAGCCTGACAGTGATCCCAGAGAAAACACTGAAATGGCTGAGAGGGACTTGATTAACAAGGAAATAAAGATGGTTAGAACAGCTACGCCAATAAACATGGGCTTATAGCAAGAACATGTTGCCAAATTAATTTGATTTTTAGGGAGTTTCAAGTTGCTAAAAGTAACCACAAAGATATAATAGACTTCTAAAAGCTACTTTATGTGGTGCTTACTACATGGTGCACTGATCAACCTAAACAACATAAAAATCAACGTGACACACATCAAGACGATTAAACTCGAGTAACTGATCATTCATTAGGGAATTCTTGAACATATTTTTCAAGTGAGATCCTAAAGCCTTACTCTTCCTTACATTTCATCACTGATCCGCAAGAAACCACAAAGTCAATACTAATAAAGTTGTCAGATAGTACAAAGATTGGAGGAGAGTCCAAATACTGAAAACACAGAGCCAGCAATACAGAGGGACTTGGACAGGCTTGGGAGCCCGCACACCGACTCCAGCGGTCAAACAGAGACTACGCCGTGGGGCTCTATTCTCAGAACAAATCAAACCTGAAAAGAGCTGGGAGTGACTGAGGGAGTTTTGGCTGAACAGGCATTGGAGTGTGACGGCCTGCAGGAGGATAAAGGTGACCCCTGTACGTGGAAATGCTGAATGGGGTAATGCTAAGGCTTTTACTTTGGTGTTCAGTCCTGCAATAGCACATCCAGCTTTGATGCCACAGTTCAAGACAGAGGTTAATACTCAGAAGGAGTTCAGAAGGGAGCCACAAGTATGATGGAAGCATTGGAAAATATGGCTCATGTGAAAAGGTTGATGATGTTCACGACATTTAAGAACAGAAAGTATCTGCTCACAGCTCAAGATTCATGATATGAAACACAAATTGAATTAAGAAGGTTCTCCAGGCTGGCAAATTGACCCAGGAACTGGAAACTGAGTCCAGAACATCTGTTCAGGTATATGGTGCATACTTCTTACGAGGAGGATGATTTATAACCAGAATGCCTTTTCAGTTCTGTGATAAATCACATCAGTAGGAACTAAACACTTCACAGGCTTTTCCTCTGAAAGCTATGTCCTAGTTCAGCCTGAACCCGCTTCAGAGAAACACGTGCCCTGTTTTTCGGGGGCTCAGATTAGCTGTTCTTGGAGCCTGACAACCTACCACCCTGCAAATGTGGGTATCAGGCAAAGATGTTAACGGTGGTACAAATCTCCTTTAGGAAGTTCTGTCTTTCTGTTTTCCTTGTCCTGAAAACATTTCTTTTTCTGTTTGAAAATCTTTCTCTTTAACCCAACCCCAAAATTTTAGGACAGTGGCAGGGCAATGATTTTGAGTAAGGCTGCAATGTCCTGCAGATGGACCTCTGAGACCAAATCCTGCAAGGTTCACTGAGAAAGGATAGAAAAGGATGCTGTAGACAAGAGGCCTCAATTCTGACCCCTGCTTCCAGGCTGTTTTAAAAAAAATCTGTTCTAAATAATGCTGGGTAGGCTGACAAACAGACATTTGTCTCCTTTAAGAATTTTAAAGTTTTAAGTTATTAGAACTCTTGGCCCGACTTACGTTGATCACCTATGGATTAACTGCTTTCCATCAACACTCGACTCGCTCTGTAAGCACGCTGCACTTGTTGTGCGTGTGCGTATTTATAGCAAACCTGTACTTTGAACGAACTTTAGCAGCTGAAATAATTACCCCCAAATACTGTATCACTAGACAAATTAGTGAACTGAAAGAGATACCCTTAAAACTTTCCACATAACCTGCAGAAACTGAGCAGAATAACAGATGGCTCACAGTCTTCTTTCTCCAATTAATGGCTAAAGAGAAGTAGCTTACTTGGGGGAAAATGACAGTTTCCTTTTAAATCTGGAGTATTTTTAGGCAATAATTTAGAGAAAAATTCCCATAAGCAATCAGCAACTGTGACTTGATCCTCCCAGGGGCCAAAGCCTGGCCTGCCTCTCAGGATTTCGTCATTTTATGCTAAGTCTTGCTCCTTGCCCCTATTAAAGTCACTCTAAACCCAAAATCACTAGATAAAAGGTGAGAAAAGTTACAGATAATGTGGGCAGCACAGAATAAATTCACATCTAAATTACAGACCAGGGCAAAACCAGCTTCTGCAGAAGGCTCATCACATCCATCGCCTTCCCTTTCATATCTGTTTTTCTACCTTCATTCCCAGACTATTTACTGTTTAATAACTCATTCGAGGTCTTGCTTGAACGCTTTGCTGCTCCTTCTCCAGAATGCACTCCCTGAGCTGCACGAATTGCATTTGCTATAAAACATTTCTTGCCCAGTATGTTTTCTTAAAAACCACCCCCCAATCCACCACAGCTTTCAGCTAATTTTTTCAAGACCATCCCTGACTGCAGCTTGCCCACGCTTGTACAAATGGCCATTGTGAGGACAAGGATAAGTTCCTACTATGGTATCTCAAATGCATTTTAATTTATGCCAGAGAGTTTCACTTTACATCCAGGCTTCAAGATATTCTTAACTTCGCACAAGTAAAAACATTCTAAAGCCATCCAGCAGAATGGTGCTGTCCCCATGCAAACAGATTTCACAGTTTGAAAACTCACGGATTTGATCAGGGGGTATGATCACAGCCTGGCAGTGGTTTATGTGTGACACCACTAGTGGTATCTTCTGCTTATCGAGCTTGACGCCTCCTGTGATTAAGGTTTCTTTCTACTGTTTGTAATGCAATATTTTATCCACCTTAATTATTCCTAAAGATTTTCGCTTTCACCACATTGAATTTCTGAACATTTAATGGCTGTTTACTTTGTTCCTGATTAATTTCTCAAAGACACTTGAAAGCAGATTTTTCTAAAGATTTTTTCCCCCTTAATTTTAATCCCTTCTGGATTGCATAAATATTTTTCTTCCATATTGAGTTTTGCCCTTTTTCCCTTCAACAAACGCTAATTATTTTACAAAAGCAACTGACTTGCCTGTTTCTATTTAGCAATTCCAGTGCCCCTGTTGCTGTTACGCCCCAACAGGCTCGCCCGCCAGCATCACTAACGCAAGCAAAGACACGGGAAAGGTACCCGTTAGTTAAACTGTTTCTTTAATTAAAGATAATCACTTCTGATGAATCTTCTGTTCTTGTGTTTTCCCTTATGAACTGTAATGCCAGTTGTTCCCAGGTAAAAGTAGGAAGGTTATGCTTGTGAAATCAAACATTCCATACACAGGAATGCCCAGACTGGGATAGGCAGAGAGGCCCAGCTGGAGCTTGCCAGCACCATTTTAATGTAAATAATGGCAGTCATTAAGCATAATGATGTATTAAACGTCCAGCAAGAGTAAAATACATTCAGCAACAGCCCTGCAATCTGGCTGCACAAATGATGATGCTATCATGTATTTCTTACCAAAAGGGTAATTAATCTCACGCAAATTTGCTGTTTGCAGCGTTGCCTCTGGAGCCCCTGGAGACAGGCTCTGCCTGCTCAAGGCTGGTGGGTCAGGAAGGGCTGGTGTGCTCAGCCCTGCCCACAGGATGAAAGCTGGGGAGAAACTCTGCACCTGCAATTCCTACAGAGATCAACAGGGACTGACTAGCTCAAACCATTACAACTGTCAGTCTACAAAGAGTGAAAGCAAGAGTTTGCATTTCCTCCTCCAGAGGCTTCAGATCAAGAGGATCAATAGGTGCAAGCAGCATAGTTTAATAAGCAAAGTACCAGCCTAAATCTTGCACCCTGTTAATTGGGGGACAACAAACTGCACAACTGCAGAAAGAGTTTGGGATAACTGCTTGTTCCTGGCTGTGGCTGATATTGAATGCAGAGAATCCACTGAAAGAAAGTGCTTACACCACACTTCACGGCTGAACATCAGCAGCCAAGCTGACATTCCCAGTGAAGTGCTTCATCACCTGCAACAGCTGTCAGGAACCCATTCAGCGACTTGGAAGGACTGTGCTGGGAATAAACCAGCATGGCATGTGAAACTCCACTGCAGCATGAGCAGATGACACCACACATCCACTTTGCTCTACAGCATGCCAGCACAAGAAAACCTCACTAGTAACAAGCTCAGAGAAGTTTTGTGAGGCTCATCTTCATTTTTCAGGACAGAGTTTCAAGTGTAGTTGCAAACAAACCCTACCTAGTCTAGATTTTGACCCAAATAATCCACAGGAAGTCTGTAGTCTGTAGGCTAGTTCTGTAGGCAGAACTAGAAACCTCGCACATCATTAGGTATCTGCCTCACACACCATCAGGGCACCACAGCCTCTTCAGTGACCACTGAGCCCATGTATCTCAGGCCTGAGCAAAACCATTTTGTTTAACAACGGGAAGGCTTTGCTTAGGCTCCTGTCTACTCAACAGCCATAGGTAAGCAGATCGTTGCAGAAGATGTCTGTACCAAAACAACAAGCAGATACAATCACCTAAACAGGCAGTATCATCTCCTTTAACCAGAGGTGACCATAGATGTCATAATTTATACAGCCATCTACTTCAAGCAAAGGCTCTGGCGTGTAAATCACACCTACTACCCTGCAATCTGTTTACTCACTTTGCAACTCAACCCTTACAAGCCAATTACGGTGCAAACTCAGAGACTCAAAAGTATGTTTTATTGAAACTCAAGTGCCACGGTGGGGAGGCTGGAGAATTGTCACCACCACTATCCAAACCCAGGTGGTGTATTTTGTTTCTCCTTCAACTGTTGTCTGCCTTAATGCTGGCTAGATGCTTTCCAAAGCACAAGAATTTTTATGAGAAGAGACGAACATTCTTCTTTCTTTATTTTGGAAATCATAACTCTCAAAATAGAAAGTATTTAACCTAAATTCAGTTTGCAGTCACCCTCTCACAATCTCCTTTTCTATTTTCCAGACAGAAAACTCAGAAGTGTCAAAACCACATGGCAAATTGAATGACACGCAGCAGATAAGACACAGAATTTGTTATCTGCCTGGTCAATGTATACATGCTGTGTTCCAGACAGCAGGTCTCCCTTCTGTGGTGACTTCAGGAGAAGAGGACCACTCAGTTGTCTGTTAAATTATATACATATAAACTTAAATATCATTTTTGTACTGACTTAGGTTGTACGAGATGAAACTTTTGAACTTTGCCTTTCCTTACACCATTTCTCATAAAAAACCCTACTTTGTAGCTCAATACTTGGCTAAAACTAATATTGTCCCAGAATGGAAATAGCATAGAAGATACAGTCTAGGTAAAAGGAAGTAAAATGTCATCTGAGTATAAGGTCGTTTTGTTCAGTTTCAGACCATTTAACAGACACATGAGATCTCTTTTTTTTTCCTCCCATTAGTTCCTCTATTAACCAGGCAAGTAATTTTTTTTAAAAAATCATCTTTACTCTTTCCCTTTGAAGCAGCCTTTTGCTAGAGAATTAAACCTCAGACTACAAAGCATTTAGCCACTGTTACACTAGGGGCCACACAAAGACATACTTAATCTCAACTAAGTCAAAGGCCCTCACTGCATCAAGAAAATAAAGAGAAGGCTAATCTGATCTGGTTATAAGGGCACAAGTCAATATGTATTAAAGTGGCTCCAAGAAATAAATCTGGTTTTACCTGTTCAGTGCAGACTTCAGTGTGGTGCACAGATGCATCTGAGTTGCTCTCTAGCCTGTAGAGAGGCAATAACAAAGGGGGGCAGTGGAAAACACCAGACACTTCTGAGTGGATACTTATCTAATCAGAACTTAGGACAGAACAGTTTCTTAGCTACAAAAGAAGCTTTGGATATAGATGTCCTCCTTGGAGGCTTCACTGCAGTCACAAGATCAGTGGCCGTTCTGCCCTAACATAGAGTAGAATTATTATTATTATTATTATTGAGACACTGATAATAAAAACCCATTCTCTTCTCTGGCCTTATTTTCTCATGACTCATCTGATAGCAATCCGATGCTTCCAAGTAAGCATCTCTCTCCGAATGCTAAGCAAGCATCTCTGTCAGAATGCTAACAAAGGCTGGGTGTAATTAGGTCTGTAATTTTACAGACTGTTCCTACACAGACGAAGTCCTGAGCTTTCCCCAGATTTTAAACTGTTTACAACCCCCTCCAGTCTCTGTTTTCCCAGGAAAGTGATTGAATCACCACCCCAACCATGTTTAAAAGCTGTGTAGATCTAGTGCTGAAGGATGTGTTTTAGCAGCGGGCTTGGTACAGTTAGGTTAATGGTTGGACTTGATGTTCTTAAAGGTCTTTCCTAACCTAAAGCATTCTATGATTTTATGCTTAGACTACTGACTCCTGCAATGCAACTGCAACTTCCTTGAGACTGACCAAAGCCAATACTTTAACTCTTTAAATCCTCCAGTATGTGTAAGCTCAAAAATAGGAGGTTCCATATAAATATCAGAAGGAATTTCTTCCCAGTGAGGATGATGGAGCACTGGAACAGGCTGCCCAGGGAGGTTCTGGAGTTTCCTTCTCTGGAGACGCTTAAAACCTGCCTGGATATGTTCTTGTGCAACTTGGTCTAGGTGATCCTGCTGTGGCAGGGGGATGGGACTAGATGACCTTTCAAGGTCAAATCCCCAATGTTTTCCTTTCCATGATACATACATATTTGTGAGGAACCCTGCAAAGCAGATTGAAATAGCTCTGGAATGTCTTTATCACATTCCTTTCAGCTATTCTCTAACAAATTTCTTCCTCATGACTTTTCCTTCCAAGCAGCCAAGCTAGAATTTGATCATCCCTTCATCAAATGTGGTTCAGCAAGTTTTATTGTCCCACTTTTCAGTCAGTATGTGGTTTTCCTTGTGACAGCAATTATTTCTATCTGATTTTTACTCCTTCCTACATTATCAAAGGTACCATCAGGTAGTTTCCTTCAATTACTGTTTTGGACTCACTCGAGAATTTCTATCTTCAGAAACACAGTACCATTGAAGATCCAGCATTTCCTTTATTTTGTGTCCCTTGTTATTTGCAAAAAAGTCAACAAATGGATATAATAAAATGAAATCATATCATTATTTCCCTTATAGATGCTTCTGCTCTAAAAACATAAAAGGTGTCTTGAAGTGTGACTATGACCAATTCAAACAAAATGCAACCTTTTGTCCAGGATGGATCTGGATGCTTTGTAAGTGTTTCTGATTTCTATTATGCTGGAGAGTTAATGAGAAATAAGAAACATCAAAATAAATTTTGCCTTATTGTCTGTACTTTTTGGAGGAAAGTGAGAGGGAAAGATAGTCCAAATTATCCAACCAAGCATTTTGTTGATCTCTGCTGATCATCATTTTGATGATCTCTTCTGTTTTATTTAATTTCTCCTTGCTTTGACTAGAAATTCTATCATGCTTCTGAGGAAGCTTCAACAACAAAAGGTCCCCTGGACAAGCCCTATGAGGTGACGTTTTTGTTCTCTAGGCATTTTTTCTCTTGGCCATAAGCACAATATTCTTGACTACTGTCTGTGCACATAGTATTTGCCACGTTATGGGGGGAAGAAGCACATACTCAAGATATTTCATGATCTATTGAACTTTGCTACTATAGATGTTACCTTACCAGAAGTATAAACCATAATATATGCCACCAAATATAAGAAACACCCAACATATTCTTATTTGACTAATTTTCAAAAATCCATCGGATGAAGATTTTCTACTTGGTAAATATACAATGTCTACACAAATCTCTCTTTTCCCAGATGCCCAAGGTACGAGCCCTTGTGTCTTGTTACATTTCAGATATAGTAGACACGCCCTAAAAACGAGACTTGTAGATGTTGGTACTTACCTCTCTATGGCACGACAGTTCTGATTCAGCATCATGAAGCTGTTTATCAGCAGCCCGACACCCGCGCCTGGCGATCTTGTATTCCTGTTAATGATCATCTTTCAAAAATAATATTTCTAAGTAGATATTGACTTCTGAGATTAATAAAAAGATTTATTATTGACCCCAGGGTAAATATTCACCAAAGAAACCTGTAGTGTTCACAGAAGGACAAAACCAACCTTGTGCATGTGCACTGACGTCTTACCAGCCCACACGGAAGGAGACTGCAAACCTACCCCAAAAGCATATTCCAGGCTGCTCTGTCAGAAATATTTCTCCTTTAACTGAACTTCACTGAAGAGGAAAGGATTAAGAGAAAAGCAAAGAGATTTCATGAGGGGCTGCTCTGCTCCTATTTCCTCAACAGAACCTTGTCGGGAACAAAGGAAAATTAATTTCTCAGACTAGATAATCTTACAGGACTCTTCCAACCAAACTGATTCTGTGATTCTCACTTTTGTCAGCTTTGTGATAATGCAGCTTTTCTAATTTCAGTTAAGTACCTCCGGCTTTACACCAGGCTGAGCAAGACTCTAGCTTGTGGTTTGTACTCATTACTAAACCTCAGGCACTCATTTACATTTTTGTTCTTTCAGTCTCTCAAGTCTCCAGACTAAGAGAACAAAACATGTTACCTTACTTGGCAAAAAGCTTCCTCCTCTTATGTCTTGTCATTTACCGTGCCATCTCATTCAAATTCAAACGTTCTCATTTATATCCTGATGTACCACCGGCTTTTCCTCCGCATTTTAAAAGACATCTATCCACCCACTTTTTTACATTCATCATCTTTGAATCAGTAGGCAAGAAACTGCCTCAGTTTGCTTCCAGAAAAGATGTTATCTACAGAGCCTATTATTGTCTCTTTAGACACCTTTACCTTCCTGCCTTCATCCGCCTCTACCACTACTACTGCAACTCCTGATGTAAAACACTTCTTTCCTTTGACCTGGGGAGGGGACCACCTGCACAACTCACACTTGGTCTTCAAGTGAGATCAAGAGTTTTGGGCACCGGGACATACGGGGCCATGTGTCCGCGTGCCTTGTTTAAGGGAAACTCTACAGGTAAAGAAGCAAGAGGATACCCCGCAGGAATAGTCTCAGGGTATGGCCACGTCAGGCAACGCAAGCAAGAGCACAGCTCTGATAACAATTCTCAGCTGAGAGAGAACCGGGCCCATCACGGGGTTTAAGCTTTAGGAAGAGACTGGATGATGCAGACTGGGATCTTGCCCTTTCTGTTGATTTTGGAACTAGTTCCCATATGCAACATGAACAGATTCCACCCGGACAGTTTTAAAACAAAACATTCTAAAACAGAACTGTTGATGGAGAAGTGAAAAGGTTAAAAGGCACAGAAACCTTGCCCAGTACCGCTGAGGACCAAGTGTCAGTGAATCAGCATCAATTCGGCATTGTCAGCTGGACTTGGGAATTACTGCTGAGTACCAGGAAAAGGAGGCCTCCCAGAAGACAACAGATAGTCCCTTGTAATCGCATCCCATAATAGGAAGGCAGCTCTGGTGAGAAAAGACCAAGCGCTGCCAGTCTTGCAAGCACAGCTCTGTGCTTTACGTGTATGAAGTTGGAGAAAGATTCATGGTATTTAGTAGGCAAAAAATAAAGTTAAAAATGTTACCTAAACCAAAGGAAATAGGGACAGAGGAGAAAAATCACAGGAACTCGTTCAGCTAGTGACTGCAGAGCAGAAAAATGGCTGGAAAATGTTTTTGCTCTGAAGAAGATAATGAAAGCTCACAATGGATGGAAGGAAAACAGAAAAACCCTGAACCAGGTGCCCTCATTGATGGAAAAGAAGACTAAGGGGAATGAAGAAAAGCTTAAGCTTCAGGAAACTTTAAATATTGACCATAGAGCGTACACGAGGTGTTCAAAGGTTATGGGCCAGCAGACAAGAGGCCTGACTACAGCTTGTGGCGCATGTTCTGGCATTTCCTTCCCTTGGAAAGCAGGGCACTTGAGTCCTTCTGCAGTGCGGATCTAAACTGCAGCCAGGACGCGCACCAAGCACTGACAGTGCCTTCCCTGTGTCATTTCAGACACAAGGCACAGAACTTGTCCCAGCACAGAGGTCTAAGATGCTTCTGGTTAACCAGCAGGAGGCATTCTCCCAATCCCATTCAATGTGCCTGAGGAGGAGCAGCAAGGGAATGACACAGGAGGACATCAACCCATCTCCCTTCCACCTTGCCACACAGCAATGCCCAGGTGAGTGAGGAAACGTGTAACTGGGTTTAACCAGTGGTCTCCAGCTTTGATTAAGAAACAACAAGGTCAAATCAAAAAGCGCAGAAAAGATGCCTTACAAAAGATTGAGCAGATGATGACTCAAGGTGTCTGCCAACCTAGTTATTGAGTCTGTGAAAATTAACCTGAAATTGCTCTACTCTGTTATGAGAGATACACGACAGCCTAACCGTACTGGGCTCAACCCAGTGAGATACAAGAGGGTTTTGCTCAGGTGGGCAGAAAGGGAGGAGGAAGCGGTGCCTTTCGAGTTTTCACACACTGCAGCACTGGCAGCGACGTGCCTGAGGCGGGCAGTGTACGTGTCACACCTGAGCCTTACACGGGGAGTAGCACACAGTCCACCTCTCTCAGCTCCCACGTATCTGCAAACAGTATCCCATGGCCAGACAGCTAATAATGGGGTTTGCAAGCACTGAAAGTTTTCAGGTTGGCCTGAGATAAACTGAAAACTGGCAATCTGAACCTAAAGCCAAAGGACAGAGGGTCATTGTAGAGTCTGGAGGTGTGTCACCAGCAAAACAAACATTTCCATCAGCGTACAGAACGGAGGCTGTGCCCTGAACTGCCCAACTCTCCAAGCACTTACAGATATGTACAGCTTTGTAGGACTTTATTTCTTTCACACCTTAAAAAATAAATTATACTTACTGCAAAACACTCTGTGGTTTTGGAATGAAAGAGATTCTCCATCAGGAGACTGCTATTGGCCACTTTCAGAGTTCCAGTCCTCTGTCCGTCCCTGCTGTGGTTTGCCCATCTTTCCTACTTTTCTCATAGGGAATGAAACAAAGCAGCATCCAGAAATCTAGGTACAACAGCAGAGTAATTCCACGGAGGAAGATAATTGCACAACCTGCAACAAACCCCTGGCTGTGGTGATAGCCACAGACTCTTTGCAGCTAGACCTAGAAAGGCAGCTTCTGATCACGACCGAGTGTCCACTCCAACGGCGTCACCAACGTATCCCGCAAACCTGGGGAGTATTTGCTGCACAGCTGGAAAACTGTACCACTGTGACTGTGCAGCCTCACACAGGCACAAGAAAGCAGAGCTGATGCCTTGTCAAGATTGCCTTGTTGGAGTGACAGATTGCCAACACCACCCCAAGTAGGAAACAAAAACCTGATTTCTCAGAGGAGCAAGTGTACTCAGGAAAAAATTACTGTCTTCTCTCATCCTGTAATCTGCAGGAAGGGAGATCTTGCTGATTTATCCACTGGTGATGAAGTGAGAGTGTGAGAGTGGATGCCAGAGCAGCTGTGCACAGAAGCTTCAACTTCAGGAGGAGTACAAAACAGGGGAAATACAAGGGCAACCCTCTCCTCTCGTCTCACAACACTAGAATGCATTCTGTAGTTTTAAAAGTATTTAAAATAGTTGGGTTTCTAGAGGGAATTTTATGTGAGAACAGCCTCTGATGGAATAAACTAAATGACAGACACCAGGACGATGAAGTTCAAGAAGGTTTTGCAAAGGGTCCTAAGCTGAAAGCAGCGCTGTCTCCATGACCACCAGTAGCTGTACCAGCTAGGTTCAGTTTTACGATGAAGTACCATGGGCTGTGTGAGAACCATGCTGTCCTCTGGCTCTGCAGTCGGAGGCAGGAAAGGAATCTTCCACTTCTTTGGAGGGTGGAAGTGTAATAATCAGTATTACAGAAGTTTCGCTGGCTTGGGCTGTTTGCGTTCCCTGCAAGAAACCACTTGGAAGACAGAATCTGTCAGCACACAAATCCCATCTTTCACGTTTTGAACGGCTTCTCTGCTTTCTGGTCAGGAAATAGTGGATGGTGTCACTATTCTGAGCCCAGGGGGCAGTGATGGAAAGCAAAGGAAGAGCTTTAATTACAGTGTCTGGATTATCTTTTGCAGAAAGTGGCAGAGTTAGAGACTATTTTGCCTTTCAATCAGAGGGCAGAGTTTGGATATCACTAGCCCAGAGGAGGGTATCTGCAAGGGTATACGCAGGCATGACCTCTGCAAAAGAGCTCTGCTGAGCACTGCTCTGGACAGGGATCTGCGCGATAAGGAAGTAAGACATCGAGAAATAAGACAGAGAGGTGAAGAAGAAATGCGGCATCCCAAAGCAGAGTAGGTGAAAAAAATCACCCGCTCAGTCATGGATGTTGCCTGTCTACTCATATCCAAAGGGCTACTATTTCTATCAAAGGATCCTGTAGCACCCATGAATGCTCCCAAGGAGCAGCCTTCAGGACCAGGAAAGTAGAGAGCTGCTGCACTGTTTCAGTGGGGGTGAAGAGGTGGTACTGGTCTGAGTGTGGAGAGAAGAAAGCAGAGTAGCCTAAACCTGGAACCCTGCTGCAACCCTGCTGGCTCCCAAGACTTGAAGTCACCTGATGGGAGAGTTATCTGAGGAGCCCAACTTGCATCTTGCAGCTGTGTTTGACTGATTGAGGAATAAAGACAGGCAGACTGGCACAATCTGCTGTGTGTGCTGGTGCCCTGCATGCACCAACAGGCTTCGTAGCCACCTCCTCCTCCTTGCTCCTACAGATTGATTGTAGAGATGGGAGAACCCGGCCACCTTCACTGCTGACCCCCACTGACAGACTTCCCTACCTGACCTCAGACCTGCCTGCTTGCTACCAACATGTCTGGTGGTTGCTGATCCTGGGAGGTGATTCTCCCCCTCTACTCCGTTCTGGTGAGACCCCACCTGGAGCACTGCGTCCAGTTCTGGAGCCCTTATTACAAGAAGGATGTGGATGTGCTGGAGCGAGTGCAGAGGAGGGCCACAAGGATGATCAGAGGGCTGGAGTACCTTCATCACCTGCCCTAGATTTCTGGGAAACAGAGATTTTTGTCCTATTCTTTTCTGGTTTCTGTGTTCCTAAAGATCTGTTTAAAGTTTTCTTCACTGACTTTTCCTGCTTCTGTACCTTTTTCTTTTTTAAATCTAGAATGTTGCTCTCAGCTTTATCTGGTTAAATACCAGCCACCACCACTTACAGGTAAAAAAATTGAATTCAGATGAGTGATAAACACACACTGCATGCACCTTCGGAGCTCTTCGGCGTTTGCTGTTGTGTTTATCTTCCACGAACACTGGCACAATACACACAATATACAGAAGACTCATCAGTTACATTTGAATTGATAATAAAATCAACTGTTAAAAGCAAATCTGTCACACACAGAAGGCCGGATAGATTAAAACATCTCCTTTAATCACTCTTCAGCTATGAACTGTCTCTGTATGGAAGCGACAGAAATTAGCTGCATTCAGTAAAAGCAGTAGGGAAGGGTTAAACAAAAGAATCTCTTGTTCAGCTTGGCCTCTCATTGCCTCACTACAGCTACACTACCTACCACGACTCATATTCTTGGGTCAAGGGACAAAGCAGGCAATCATGTAAATGACTGCAGCACAGACCTTTTCTGCTGTCTGGCCCAAAATAACAAAGGAAGAAAAATCAAGTTAAAAGCAATCACAGTTTTTTCCACCACCTAATTTATCCGGAGCTTCTCACATCTCACCATGGTTTCAGTGATCTTACCTACTTCAAATATAGTCCCTGTGGAAAAAAAGGGGGATGAAATAAGCTCCAAGGACTTTCAATGAGCACAGGAAGTTGCATTGTCCTTTCATAAGAGAGCCTTGATGAAGATGCTAGTTTGTAAGTAGTACAACATTCCAAGAGAAAAACGAATCTACAAGGCTTCTAGAACACTTTCTGCAGCTCAACAAAGAAACCCATAAATGCCTGTCATTGCCCTGCGCCATCTTGAAGCAGAAATAGATTCAAATTGTTTTGATACAAAAGATACAAATAATTAAAAGGAGAAAAGAACAGTTACAAGCAGGAAAACACAAAGCTGTAGCAGTTACACCAGAAATGAATACCTTAATAAATCCCAGCATTTTGGGGTTCTGTGGTCACATATGTGACAGTCAAAAGTCCCTGTTCAGACTTTTGTCCCACGGACTTAGATGGCCAAAGAGTATGGAACAAACAGACAGAAAAGGGCTAGAGTGAAGTGAAGGCTTAGGGAGGCAGAAGTCCTCATACACCATTCAATAGCACCTCATCAGCAAAACCAGGACGAGCACCCTTTACCTGCATGCCCTCAGCAACAGAGGCAGTGCGGGCTAATGGCAGAGACAATCCCTAAGACAGGCAGATCCCAAACTGGCCAAAGACTTCCACACCATGGTAAAAGCTGTGCAGCAGTCTGTGGCCAGGACTGAAGGCAGGGCACCAGAAAGCCAAACTCAGTTAAGGGAATGCTTGAGTAAGCAGCTTAGCAGCTGGTGAGGTCTTCTCTTAAATGTGCTACTTCCCTCAAGAAGCAAAGACTCTTGGTGGTTGTATTCACCAAAAGGGCTGCATTTAGGGTTCTCTACACACTGATGAAGCTGGATCCTGCCACTTTTTACTGCAGCCACTCGACAAACACTGAATAAGTGCAAAACAAAGAGGAAATTCTTAATTTGCTCAGGCATTGCTGAGGACAGACTGCGAGAACATGTGCATCTTGCTAAGAGAATCTCCCCTTGCACAGGGAGGCACCCAGATTGTTGGGTCTGGATCAGCTACAGCAGCCACTTGCGAAAGCAAATGCGTTACGCTAGTTTGTAAGCAGTACAACTTAGTGTACTACTAAAAGTGCTGAGCCCTTTTTAAGTCAATACAAATGGCTGAGACACCTGCAGTCATAAGTTTTCACAGAAAGTTGAAAACATCCCTATGCATAAAGTCTGTGACTAAGACCCCATCCTTCGGCTACATCGGGCAGCGTATCTGTAAGGGTATAATCTCCCCTTCGACACTCTGCTCCGACTCACTTCTACACAGACATATACAAGAAACACAGTCGGGCACTGACGAGAAAATCAAGAAACAAATACAATATTTTTAAAAGAGACACTCTTGAAAGTATGTGCTATCCCCCTCCCTTGTCTGTCACCTGCTGACTTCAGAAAGCAAACTGTCCGGGGCAGGTACTGTACCTGGGCCACTGCTGGTGTTACTGAAACAGAAGAAATGGATCAGCCAGGCTGGGTTTTATAAGACTGACTTGTGTCAAACTTCCACAGGTCTGCAGGGTGCAGCCCAACAGGTTGGCCCCTAGTCAGCTGAATTTATGAGCTGCATTGTGAACTTCAGGACTTGCCTTCACAGGACAGAAAATGTTGTGCTATAGTCACCAGCACAGTGGCATCAGTTAGCTTAATATGCAGGCCACATAACCGGGTCAGCATTCACAGGAACATCAAATTAATCACATTTCAAATGGCCTGGGAAATAGCAGAGTATTCCAATTACATTTCCTACATCAGTGTTCAGCCAAATAGAGTGATCTGAACTGTCGAGGGCCGTTGGGCTCCTGCACATCTTTTAAAGCCTTCCATCTGGTCAAGCCTCGTGTCAGACATATGTAGTAGCAACAAATTCACAAAACAGACAAACTGCTAAAACCAGACGTAGTCACTCGTGCACCAACAGCTAGCTGTCACTTTGGGGCTCCTTGGAGCCACTCTCACTGCTTCGATTGTCAGCAAGTTCATTAGGGAATTTTTATCTGCAGTCTAACAGATATTAATGTAAATGGGAAAGCATCAGCTGAAACCACAACCACCATTTAGGCAGGTTAGTGTAATAAGGACAGAAGTAATTGCTGAAAAACACATGCCAAACACACCAATGATATGGATGTGACCTTGTGACACATTCAAAGCCACAGGCGGATAAAGAGCAGATAAACCACTTTGCTTTTGCAGTTAATCTGACCACATTGCCATCTGTGATATGGTACAGAAGAGCTTCCGAAAATGGCTAAAGGCTGCAGCTCTCAGTCATATCATCACAGGCAACTTTACTCTCTCTCTGTGGTCAAGGAAAGTAATTTTCAGTGAGGAAAGTGCACACATTACAAACTTTCTTGCCATCAGCAGTTGACCATAATGATACTTTAGACAGGCAAAACATGGGGTACAGGAAGTGTTTATGACTATCCTCATAGAGAAAAAGGCAATGCAATGCACCACGTGAAGAACCCAAGAAATACTGCGACTTCTTACAGCGACCAGGAAGGACGGATACTAAACATTCCAGTGGATTGTGTCCCAGCCCATGGCAGGAGGCTGGGACTAGATGATCTTTAATGTCCTTTCCAACTCAAACCATTTTATGATTGTGTGATTTTAAACCTTGGGAAAATATATTGGGAAAGAATGATCTTTAATAAGGATGTGTTTATTTATTAATGAGAACTGGTCCTAAAGGGCTTCCTGTAAGATACAAGGCAGGAGGGGAAAGGATCTAAGCACAATTAAAGAACAACCATTGACAAAAAGCTTTTGGCCTTTCTCATTTATTTATTGAGCCTATTTAATTCCCTTCGTAAGGGCAAACAAAATAGCCTTAAGACCTGGTTCTGCTGAGCTGCTTAGTATGAAAGTGAATGCAAGAAAATGCCTCCTTCTTTCCTGGCTTGCTGGTGACAGGCAGGACTTCTCCCTACCTGCAGTGCAGGAGCAGGATGGCAGCTGGCGGCATCACAGCTAGAGGGGCAGAGGTCTGCCCAGGACCCTGCCCCACCATGCTGGGCTCAGCCACCCCAGCAGCACAGCACACATCATGGTGCAGCAAACGACATCTCAGAGACTTCTGTGTGCTGCCACGAATGATTCTGCCTGGCTGGTGAAGAGGGCAGGAGCAGTCCACACTGGTTTTTAGCACTGCAGGATGGTGTTTTGTGTGTGCTGTCAGCCTCGAGAAAGAACAGCTTTTCTAAAAAACCTGAAGCACACTCACTCCTCATCTTGATACAACCAAAACCTTTCTGAAGTTTTCCATAAAAGGGAGAGACATCCTGGGACAGCCAACAGGAGGGCATTCTCGCAGGCAGGGAGGAATTGCCAAGGTTTAGACATCGAGGTTTGCAATCTGACGGGGAAGATTCAGACGTTAGGTGTTTGGCATTTCAGATAACATTGCCTTTGGTAACTCCTGCCCTAGGTGGGAGGCAGCTCTGTGTTTCCCTTCAGTTTTCCTGGAACTGGCACAGCGCAAATCAGCGTTTTCTAATGAAGAATCTTTTTGCTAGAGTTTCCAGTCAGTTACATTACCTTGAGATTACACCGTCGGGTTAGCTCGGCAAACAACCAGTTTTTCCAAGGACGAACTTGGCTTTTCCTTCACATATGTTACGTGTGAACCAGTCTTGTCAGTGAATCCTATCATCTGGATAATGCCTCCTTATTGCTGTTCATCACTGGGCAAAGCAATTGCAAACCTTTTACCATGCGAATGGCCAAGCTGACTGTGAGTGATTCCCGTAAATCCCGCGCTCCCAGCCACGCCGTTTGGGATTATGGATGTGAGACACTAGTGAGCATCACTAGTGAGCATCTAGAAAATGCAAAGAAGCTGAAAAGTGTCACCTCTTACAGAGTGTGTCACCAAATAGTGGGATGGATGCCTGAACAAATTGTCTGCTTGAGCATACAGGACCCCGCAGAGCACCATTAACGGGAAGGGCGGCACGACTGCGCAACACTCGCCTGTTTTTGAGGCCGGAGGAACGCGGCGTGCATGACTTACTCACCTGTGCTACGTGGCAATTAGCAGGGCAGGAGACTGGGAAGTGTGGCCAGTTAAGAGGTTAGACACGCTCTGTCACAACGCTGCTAACCCCAGCAATCTGCCTCCATCTGTCAGTGCCGCTCGCAAGTGCTCTGCTCCCTACTGCAGCAAGGCTGAGTAGCCATGAGCCTCTTGGGGTTTCTTTTTCCTCTACGATGTAACAGGAAGGAAGTATTAGGCACGGTCTACCATAAATATTCTGTGGCCCTTTTCACACGATTTTTCATCGTTTTAGGGATTTGCTGGAAATTAATATATTGGAAACGGAGTAAAAAAAAAACAATCAAATTTTGTTTTGGAAGTCAGGTCTACCACAGAAAACAGGATTTTTTTCAATGCTTTTAAATGTTGCTCACTGCAGAAAAACTCCTGCTCAGTCAATAGTTCAGGCATTTTTATAAAATACAAGCAACTTATGTTGGACTTATTCTTTGGCAACTCAGCTGGCCAAACCTGACAGTCAGGAGGCTCACTGACTCCAGCAGACAGAGAAGTGAGGACAGATCAGTGTCACGGAAAGCAAGGCATGAGGACAGGACGAGTGAGTGGCTTGGCACCAGCCTGGTGATTGCAGCTAGTGGTGGCAGCTGAACAAGGTCCAGAAAAAGGCTGCGTTTTCAGGATGTATTGAACTCTAAAATGACTGACATGGCAGGACAGGAACTTCCAGCACTCTTCCATCTATGAAAACGTTGGTTTGCATGCCCCTTTCCTGCTGGGGAAAAACTGTCCCACACATAGCAATTGAAATATGTTCACACTGCAAACAGCAAGCAGATGAGACACTCACCCGAGACAGTTGTCTTACATAGTGACACACTACACTGACTTTTGTGCAGTCTGATCCTTGCTGTTTCTTGTTGAGAGGAATGTACTGCTTTCGGTAGCCAATTCAGGCGCCTTGACCTCATGGTTCAGGCTTGAGTGCAGCCCTGTCTCTGAAGGGCTGCTGAGTCACATTCCCCTGAGGAGGGATCGAGAACAAAAGATGTGGGAAACAAACCTCTGACTTTGCAGACTGTTCAGCTGCTGCTGGCACATTGTTCCTACAAAGTGATTGGGCAGAAGCCATAGGTAGGTCCTGAGGTCCACAAGCTTTGTGATTTGTGGTCAGAAGTCCAGCAGGTTTTTCCTAACCCATCTTGTCTGTTGCCTAGGTTCAACGCTTACCAAAACAGTCTTAAACAGTATTTCCTTCTACACCTCAAGGTCTTAGAGACAGGAATTCCATCATATCTTGCTGCAAGCACACCTGGCCCTGTTGTACGGGGCATCTTTGCTCCCTTACACCTTCTCGGCTACATGGCAGCAAAAGGAACTAGATTTGTCTTGCCCCTACTCAGTCCTTCAGTGTTTCTGCAGTGAGTCCTTCCTAGGGCCCATGGCCTGCACAATGGGAAAACCACAGACTCAACAATGTCCTCCAACCCACACCTGAATTAGATGAAAGCTGGAAAAGAAATAACAACTGCAGCAGGAGTGTGATTTAAGGTTTTGAAACTGGATCTGGATAGGAAATGAATTAACTGGCAGGAGAATTCAGCTATTTATTTTTTTCCCCCTTTATTTTTTCCCTTCCTTTAATTCAAATATGAATTAATTCAGGGAAGCTCTCCAGGCCATATTTACCAGAAGGTCAGACCAGGTCCCCTTTGACTCTATATTTTGTGAAAACCAGTGAAGATAGAATTTCCAGATGAATGGCGAGGCACTTCACTATCTGGAGCAGATTCTAGCACACAGACCAGCTTGAAGAACAGACCAATGTCTCAGCCACAAAAAAAGTGACTTCTTACTTCAATCTTGGCTCTTACACTGAGCTAAGGTAAGGTCACTCTGGCATTACAGATAGACCATGTGCTGCTTTTTCAGCCCTGGTGTACCAGATGCCTACCACATCTGGTAGGACCACATCACAGAAGGGTCCCCAGCATCCTTGCATGCAACAAGAGGACTGTCATTGGAGAGATTGCACAGGAAGAGTCTTCTACTGCAGGATTATCAGCACTGTGACCTTAGACAAACTGGAGATGGGCTAGGTGACCCTGCTCTGGCTGGGGGATTGGGCTGGATGATCTTTCGAGGTTGCTCCCAATCCCTAACGTTCTGTGATTCGGCTCCATTTACAAGTCATGGAACGAAAATGAAGGAAGAGGTTACTCACTGCTAAATAGTTCCTCACTGAAAACACAGCACTGCAGTTTTGGTTAATCTAGGCCATATTTTCATGTCGCTGTGTTCTACCTAATACAGTGTCAGTCTCCCCAAGTTCAAGTAGTTGTAACTCTGCATGAAGTTTCACTTAGCAGAATGCTTGGCAGTCACAGCAGAGGTAGTCTGGCTACTAAGAGAAGACACTTGCAAGCTACAAACTCAGACATGTCACATCTTTCCCAAGCACCTTTGACCCAGTCTCAGACAAACCAGCATCTTCAGACTTAGACACCTGAGCACATGTTGGTGTAAGATCCTCTGAACTTCAGTCCTCCCCTCACTATGAAGTAGCAGAGCTGCCCTTCTGCTGGGGTTAAGAGCTCAGCTCAGGGACATTTGCAAACTGATGCAACACTAAGATCAGAGAGGAAAGCAGGGGTGAGAAACATTTTTCTTCTGAGGCCCTAACAGACATTTAACAGGTTCTCCAATAATAATTCCCAAGGATACCCAACCAGTGTGCCATTGTCTATGTGAAATGAAGCTACAGGTTCCACCTAGATGCATCCCAGCAACAAAGCAACAGGGCCTGATTTCCTGAGTTCCTGAGAAGGAACTTCTTCACAGTGAGGGTGACGGAGCACTGGAACAGGCTGCCCAGGGAGGTTGTGGAGTCTCCTTCACTGGAGATGTTCAAGGCCTGCCTGGGTGTGTTCCTGTGTGACTTGGTCTAGGTGATCCTGCTGTTGCAGGCGGATTGGACTAGATGATCTTTCGAGGTCCCTTCCAATCCGTAGTGATTCTATGATTTATTAAGCGCTACTAGAAATGTTAAATACCAAATTACTACAGCAGACGTAGTTCCTGAGAAATCAGCACAGCTGAATGAAAGCAGAAACTGCCTAAAGACACAACCTGGTGCTTTTGCAAAGTACCAAAATTGTGATTCTAAACTAGGAAATCCTGAGTTTTACCTTACTGTTTGATCTGAGAGTAGCTTGCCTCTCGCGTGGAGCCGAAGCCCCACATGTAAGGAATTTTTCATTCCTACACAAATTGCTTCAGCTATTTTTAGTTCAGATGAGCAGAATAAATACCATTAAGGATTTCCCAGGCATTTTTAGACTTGCTTTCTAAGTGAAAAGAGATCCTTTTCACAAGAATATATTTGCTAGTCATCCATCCATAAAGGCACTCAGACTTTGTGATACTGTGGTAATCAAATAATGAAAAAAACATGGAGCGAATCAAGTTGGGCAAGCTGATACTGCACACTTACAGCAGCTACTCAGTAGAAATATTTTTAGCAGGCATGACTACGGTGAAGCAGAGAGGGACTGGATGCAGAACCATGCTGTGCTACAGTGACGTAGAGAGAGACTAGGCAATCAGAAATGACGACTGTGGAGCAAGGTGATATGCAATTGCCACTAGTATCTCTCAGCACGGTTTAGCAGAACACTGTTCAAGAGCAGCTCAATCCATGGACATTACCTCAAAGAGCCCTCCCAAGACCAGCTCAGTGTAGTGGAGCTTGGCAGTCGAGCTCCGCTCCATCGATCAGGAGATGGAAGCTGTGCTCCCAGGTCTTGGAGGCACCGTGTGTAAGTCTGTGCTCACATTCTCTCTGCCGCTGCCGTGCTTGTTTTGAGCAGGGAATTTTTTGGGACACAGTGTCTTTCTCTAACTCCTGGACAGGGCTCAGCACAACAGGGCTCAGACTCCAGCCAGACACCTTTCTGTGCTGTCCACCATGGGTATCCCACAAATGGGTCACAGTACAGCTGCATCCACACAGCTATGCTCTGTACTTGCCCTGAGATCACCTAGGCAACACTCCACCCTGCAATAAACAACATCACAGGCCTGCTTTTCCTCCACACACAATGTTCCTACTGTCTCATCTGCACTTTTGATACCATCCACATTTTTGCTTCATCCAGTTTGTCCCAACAACCTCTCCATGAGCTGGCACAACTAAGAGTTTGCAGAAATGACATCCTCTTCTGCTCAGCTGACTGTAAGGAATACAATTAACAATGTCAGGCACCTACAATCCTAGAGGAGCACAAGGTAGATGCAGGTCTGCAAATGAAAGCTTCTCTGACATCCACCATCACCAAAGGGGTACCCTTCCCCTCAGGAAACCTTCTTCAGCCTGACAGGCGGTAAGTTGCTGTAACTGAGGCTGAATTCTGTAAGTCCTGCTGTCTTGGGTGTTCACCACAAATCCTTTTGGCCAATTGACATAACAGAGACTAAAGAAATAAGAGACTGTTTGTGAAGGCTTGTACAAAGAAATAAAAACGTTATGAGATCTAGGGAACAGTTCAGGGTGGAAGCAGAGCATGAGATGCTGCCCTCTTTGCCTCTCTGACATAGCTGCTTAGGCTGAGAGGGATAATGCTGGGGTTTCCAGCTCCCAAGCTGCCAGCATTGGAGCCAGGTGGCTGTTCTAACACCTGTGAGACACAGAAGAGAGCAGCCAAGGGGCTTGCTCATGTTGCAGGTACACCTGCTCTGCTGTCAGCCAACATTAGCCATCTGCAATGAATAAAAGGCAACAGTGGAGACAGGCTGAGGAGGCAGAAGTAGTTAATAAGTGATTAGGTGTTGCACTGCAGTCCCCCTTGCACCGTGACTCTGTGTATCCGAAGAGAAGCATGTTCTTCTGAGAAACCAGAAGCTACTGCTCTGAGGAGCTCTCAGGTATGAGTTTTAGCAAAATTGGCCAATTATCAAAAAAGGGAACACAAATCCTTTCATCACTCTGCAAGACACATACGCATGTCTATATGTACTTAGCTTAGTAGCTCAATTAACTGAGACTTAAGCCCCGTGCTTAAGACTGCCCTTCACAGCAGCAATGCAGCAAAGTCAGCAAGGTTAAGCACCACCCATCAGCAAACACCTGGGATTTCTTCAGGAAATGGGGAGCCCCCAGTTGATACCAAAATTACTCTTTCTAGGAATGGAACTGAAGGAAAGAGGCAGCACAATCTTCACCTCTCTCACTAACCTGAAGCTCAAATGTGCACACTTCCAAGAACTGTTCAACTTCTGTCTTTCTACTCCTCTCATCAAAACACAACATCTCCAGGCTTTCCATCGTTGGGCCGGGTGTTTGGCCGGTCCACATGAAAGATTTCTAGTCTTGAAACCACATAGCCATTCCAGCACTTTGTCCAGAAAATCTCCTTCAACATACACCAGTGTGAAAAGTAATCCCCAGCGAATGCTGGCTGTAGCAAGGGATTTTCTGCTCCACTGCTTCTGAACATCTCCAAGAAAACATTGGACAAATTGCACAAGAAAGGGGTCAGTGTCATCGTGAATATTTCATCTAGACAGCACAACAAAATCCAGCTTAGAGAATAGGAAGGGAGAAAAATTACTTATCAATTATTCTCTTACTTAATAGCACTTGTTCTTCAATACAACACTGCGGAGTTTTATTCTCTGGAAATCAGGAGGAGGAAAAAAGCCTCCAGCCTTGGCAAACTATTTTTGGAAACTGAAAATCTCATTTTGCTTTTTTTCTTAATTCCTGCTTGAAGGAATTTTATGATAAGGATGCAAGCCTTGCAGCTTGTTGGGAGTTATACAATTGAGATTTATTTAAGAAACCTACAAGAGCTAGGTAACTTGGGTTGTACAGACGACCGTTGCACAGCCAAACCAGTCTCTCCCAGGCAGGTATTTTTCAAGTTTCTAACACTCCTCTAGATGCTAGCACTTAACTGTCAGGCTTTTTCTTGCAGACACATTTACCCTTTCTGCCATTTTTCTGACCTCCTCATGAAACCTTTTTTAGATTAGTGTAATCATCCGGCCCTTGTCACTTCACCTAGATTTCCAGATTGTTCTGCCACTAACCGGTATTCCTGCTTAGGTAAAATCACACCACCCCCCACCCGCGTAAAAAAGCACATTTGGAATTGTTTACCACTGCAGCCCAGATGGCAGCTTCTACAGTAACTGTTGTTTGGTCCCCTCAGAATTTCACCAAGTAGCTCCAATTTTCTGTGATTTATCAAAGAGCTGTTTTCTGAAGATGCGTGGTTACAGAGCATGTCATGGCCGGACTCTGGAAATGAGAACCTGAAAGAGGATGATTCTAAGGGTCAGTTAGCCCTTACCAAATGTATTTGGGGTTTGTGATGTTGCACTTTTATGTAGAGTTTTGATTCTAGAGGGTCTTGACCCATGACTACTTGCGGTTAGCTTGTAACCAGATCTAAGAGTGCATAAATCACCAACAGTCGCACCCAAGCTCCCCTTCTTGCCAGTTCTGCTTTCCACTATGTAATAGATATTCATCTTTCATGACTACATTGGGCTCCATTCCCACCTCTGAGCTCTCATCCTTACCACATCATTCCCACCACCTTCCAGGGACTGTGAGCACAACAGTTGCGTTTCACAAGTCAAGTTGCAGAAACCATGGCCCTCCATTCCTTCCAAGCTCAAGCACTTGCAGAACCACTGGCCCTATAAGAGACTGAGTCATATCAGCTCGATTAGATCCAGAGAACAACTGAACAGAAAAAGAGGCTGGATTCTATTCTGGAGTCTGCTGTGGATGTACAATACAAGAATGGAGAGGCAGCAAAGCATTCTGTCCTCAGTTGCTGAGACCAAAATAACTGGGATAGAGTTGTAATCAGGCTTATGCTTATGTACAAAACATTTTGAAATGGTTGGAAGCCAGTATAAAAATGCTAACTTTGTGTTATCAGGCACTGCTGCTACTTTAGGGTGCTTCTTCGTTCACAGACATTATGCCCCAGACTACACTGAATCAGCCAAAACTGCATTTTTTCGAATCACAGGATATCTGGAGAAGACAAACTCAATAGCCTTCTCCTGGGAAAGGAGATGAAAACAATGATCCTGACTCTGGCAGCAAGCACTCACTGCACCCCATTACATTTTCTAGCACAGAAAAGGAATAAATATTAGCATACTTGGGCTCTGTGCAGCAACTGCCTGGTAAAACTCTGTGGTGTGTGTTACCCAGTAAAGCTGACTAATGGGCCTGACTGACCTTAGAGTCTGTAGATCTGTAAATTCATTGTCCGAAGAGAAAAAGTAGCCCAAAGCACTTTCAAGATTCCAACTGGGATGCATTATAATGGTCAGACCATCCTCTGACTGGCACTTCATGTTGGAACATGCAGTAGCCCACAGAAAGAAGAAATGGCCTCTGTTAAACCTACCTGCAATGGAGTCTTTAATGCACAGTAATGGACTAGATGATCTTTCGAGGTCCCTTCCAATCCCTAATGATTGTATGTGATACTTAGTGGGACTAAATGTTCATCCAGCCTGGAATGACATTCCTGATAGCAGTCAGTAGCAATCACTTAGAAGCCAGGTGAGTATGAAGTGTTCCTTCCTCCCACCATCTGCTCCCCAGAGTGAATTAGTGACTGACGCGCAGACCAGGTCATCACTGGATCTCTTCCCTCTTAATCAGCTAATCCTTTACTGAATCACCTTGTGCTTCTGCTTTCCATATCCTTTGGCAATAACCTGGAGCTATCACCCTGTATCCCCACACCAGCATCACAGCACAGTGCTCTGCACTCTGCAGGGATGGGGAGAAGGACCAGCTTGGTGGTACGCCTGAACTAGCTTTCAGCATCCTGCAGTAAGGGCAGGAGCCGGACAGGCCATGCGGAGTGTCCAAATCAAAACGCGGGACAATCTTCTGCTGGTCTGTTCACAGACCCACAAACAACCAAATAACCAAAAGAAACAACCACGCTGAAGTGCTGAGGAGCTTTCAGAAATACACCTGAAGAACATGCCCTCCTCTCACTTCTGCTGAGCTGTCCTGCTGTGGGAAATCCATACCCTCACTTTTCTGCCTCGAGGGAAACCTCACAGAAGACAAGACCAAGTCACTGGAGACAAAAGAAGAGGGTAAAGAATGCTGTAACAGCCACAACGTGGTGTCTTTGTGGACACTCCTGCCGAGCACTCTTTCCCATCCCATTTGTCAGCAACCTTGTCTGCATAACCCGAGCGTCTCGGTTATTCCTAGCACCAAAGTGCTTACTCTGTGCAGTCACCACAGCTAAACGAACGGGGCGAGCACCCTGCAGCAGCCGTTACGAGCTCCTCGAGCATGAAAACTTTGTTCTCATGCGTTTTAGACCATGAATTGGAGATGACAGCAGAGTCATCAGCAGAGAATCATACCGTGCCTCTTAATTCTCCCAGGCCTCCACTGATTACATGGGAGAAATCCAAGCAGACATGGAATTAAATCTCTTCCCTTACGCCGGACTAGCTGAAGCTGTTCCTTAAATGACAGATTGCTAACAAGTCCCTTAATGACATCACCCAATATGTCATAACATTTTCTGCCAACACTATGGGGGTTTTTTTCTGCTCTGCCAGAAGCTGTGGAGTGGAAGTTTCATCAACAAAATGTGGCTCACGAAATAACTTTTAAAGGGTCTTCAGTGCACAAAGTAAGTGCCACCCAAAAACTCAACGAAGAATAAAATTATCCCTCTTGGCACTGTTTATCTGGAACAGTGTCCTACATCAGGTTTTTTGAAGCATTTGTGTCTGAAATCACCCATCCACCACCTCAGCAGACAGCACTAAAACTCAGAGCTCAGGAACAGCATCCGGACAGTTGCCAGATTACTAACCTTGGGTGAAAACCGTTATCTTCTTAGTGCTTTTGTGCTTTTGGAAGGACACCTTTCCCACATCCTGAACCATCAGAGAAAGGAAAGGCAGTGACTCGGGTTTGCAGATTTGCTCAGGTCAAGTTATTGATGACACCATAAATTCACATAAAAGTTGAGATCACTGAAGTTAATACACGTTGTGCTCAAAGAGTACAGGAGACAAGGAAAAGACAGAAGAAAGAAAACACACAAGAGGTTAGATTACTACTCTGCACTGTAGAAATGTCTGCACGGTCTGGCCTCCCCGTTGGTCCTCAGCTCCACAGATCCTCAGTATCTCTGGCCACCTTCTTAGTCAGTTTCTCAGCATAGTTGGCTCCATGGATGGGGTGGGGGTGATAAGCAGGGTTGACTGGCAGCCACTGCCTCTGTTCAAGTCCCCTTTTACCCCCTGCTGCAAGGGGCACTTCGATGAGGAAAGGCTGAGGGAGCTGGGTCTCTTTAGCTTGGAAAAAAGGAGACTGGGGGTGACCTGATTAATGTTTATAAATATATGAAGGGTGGGTGTCACAAGGATGAAGTCAGGCTCGTCTCAGTGTCATCTACTGACAGGACAAGGAGCAATGGGTGTCAGCTGGAATACAGGAGCCAGCAGTGTGCCCTTGCACAAAAGACCAACGGCATCCTGGGGTGGATCAGAAGAGGGGTGGTTAGCAGATCAAGAGAGGTTCTCCTCCCCCTCTACTCTGCCCTGGTGAGACCACATCTAGAATATTCTGTCCAGTTCTGGACCCCTCAGTTCAAGAAGGACACAGACTGATGAAGGGAGTGGCACATCTCCCTTATGAGAAAAGGCTGAGGGAGCTGGGTCTCTTTAGCTTGGAAAAAAGGAGACTGAGGGGTGACCTCATTAATGTCTATAAATATGTGAAGGGTAGGTGTCAGGAGGATGGAGCCAGGCTCTTCTCAATGTCTTCTAGTGATAGGACAAGGGGCAATGGGTGTAAGCTGGAACATAGAAGGTTCCACATAAATATGAGAAATAACTTCACAGTGAGGGTGACGAAGCACTTCAACAGGCTGCCCAGGGGGGTCGTGGAGTCTCGTTCTCTGGAGACGTTTAAAACAACCCGGATGTATTCTTGTGTGACTTGGTCTAGGTGGTCCTGCTGTGGCAGGAGGATTGGACTAGATGATCTTTCAAGTCCCTTGCAATTCTTAGTGATTCTTTGATTCTATGATTCTGTAAAAGAGTTGTGAAGTGACTTTTTTGCCGTGTCCCTGGGAAATGAAAATCCATCGTGTTCCCACCACATAAGCATACCTAGAGGTACAGCAGTGGTGCTGCTTGTCTTGCTCATTCTGCTCTCACTGCAGAACATATGTTATCTCTTGGCCAGCTGCAGTGGCCTTGCCCCACGCCCTTCTCACTGCTCATTACATTTAAGCCATTCCACTTGTTGCTAGAGTCTGACAGATGGGTATTAGCTTTAGAGAAGACACATGATATACTTGTACAATAGCAAGGATTATTTACCTGGAGTTTCACTATCATCCCTTTCAGACTCACATCAGTTTTCCTGTCAGAACCACAAGTAAAGTGACAACCAGAGCATACACTGCACGAGCAAGCTTTGAGAATTTCTAACAGAAATGTGCAGCTTTCTCTCTATTCTTTAGACACCAAGAACCCAGTGTGCAGCAGCGCACCACAGATGACTACCATTTGCTTTTAAAATGTTATAGCAAAGCCCACGTAGGCGTCAACAACCACAACTGAACACAGGGTGTGTAAGTGCCTGCTCCTCTAACTGTGTGCTGCCTGCATTTTCTCGAGAGTACGTCTTTTATGTGAGAATTAGTTCACACTTAGCACAGGCTGTTTTCAAAAAAGAGTAAACATATTTCCAAAAAAAATACTGCCGTAAGTGAAGCCAATAGTAAGGAAGGAAGAAGCCTGAGTCTCTTTACTGAGTCTTATACTATGTTATGATGAATATTATGGAAAGCAGTAGAAGTCTCCAAGATTTGGTCCTTCTGATGGTTGCCTCTCTCCACACAGCTGCAGAAAATCGGTGCGGGCTGCTGTTCTTCTAAACCACACTGCAAACAGATCCTTTTCTCTTTGCACGCCATCTTCACTTCATGCCACCACCTATCCACTCAGAGCAGCCATGGCTGAACCACCAGAATGTATATAGGGAGAAGAAAATGCTAAAGCTTGTGGGATCTTAAAGCTAGTGCACTCAACTGCGTGGTCCCAGGATGTGGCTTGAATATCTTTGCTAACTGCTTGGGTACCAATGGTACTTGTGTTCCCTGCAGCAACTGTCACCAATAGGAAACCCCACTGCACACCAGTATGCCGGGGTGCTGAAAACCAGTGGTCTGAACAACCTGTCACTCATGTAAGGTTCAGAAGAGTGCCAGTGTGGTGGCACTTGCTGGCACTGTGAGTAAGCGAGCCATGAGCTATATATGGGGACATGCTGCAGTTCTTTTCAAAACAGAAAGCAAACCAAAAAGAAGTGTAGGACTATGGTGAATGCCAAGGTGACCAAACAACAAGGATCAGCCAAACCTTGCTGTTCTGTCATCCCTGTATGACAGCAGTCCTTCAAGCCTGCCCATGACAATCACACTCAGCACTTGCCTGGGTTCCTGAACCATGCCATCTGCCTATGTTATCCAGTCATTCTGATCTTGTGATCCAAGGAAAAAATGGTTTGGCCACATGTTTTGCATCACAAGTACTTGTGGTGGACAGAACGAAAGGCTAAAATAACCCCCACAAATTTTGTTCTCAAATTCAGAACTGTACCGCTACGACTGCAAAGTGACAGACGTCAGAACCGAGCAGAGCACCTCATTAATGCAGAGATAAACACACAGAAGATGTTGTTTGGAATGACAGCCCCGTGTGTTTATATAGGTGCGCCACTGTTTATCATCCTACAGATGGCTGCTCACACTGATGTACATCCACAAATATGTTCAATTTTGCTTCTTCCTATTCTGGACAATTTCCATTTCTCCTTGATGCTGAATGCTGCTAAGATGGGCTAGAGATCTCTGAGTTCTCCTGAGGGCAAGGAGTCATGTTGCACAAAGCAGATCCTGAATCTTCATGCAGTTAGTCCTTTGCATGAATAACAGTCCGTGCCCATGTTTTAAGGGCTTACCCCTCATTTTACAGCCAGGTGAAACGACTCACCCAAGGCCACACAGCAGGCTCTGCTCGGTATACGGCTCCTACTGTTGCAAACTGAGTAGCTCCTCAAGTTCATGCTACTCAAACCACTCAAATAAAACCCAACAATAATTATTATTTGTACTGTAATTTGCACAGCAGTAAAGGCTGGAGGCCACAATCAGGATTCAGCTGATGTTGGACTCTGTTCAAACATCAAATCAAATCCAGTCCCTGCTCCAGGAGGGCTTTCAGTCTCAGAAGGGACATAATTCTGTGCCAACACAAATGTAAAGTTTCACCTGATTTTGGATAACTGTGAAGTTTGGATGTTTCTGATTGCTTAGGTGTGTGAAAAACACAAGCAATTTACCAACAGCCACCTGTTTAGCTACTTAGGTGGCAGTTTATCTTCATATTCTTAATTGCACTTTCACCCTTATGGTCTTTGATTGCACTGGCAGGCAGCAAACAGATCCTACTTCCTCTGCGATGGACTGAGTCACACTGCACTGGCCCCGTGCTTCATTAACACTGTGCTTCCTGAAGAGTGATGCTACACCTGACGTTACACCTCCATGGCCAACCAGCTAGTGCAATTCTTGCTGCAGACCTTATTACACAACGTGTGCTTAGATACTTCACAGCATGTGACAACTTGGTACGCAAGCAATAAGCTAATGAAATCACTTCACTCATACTCACTTCTGAGCGCTGCATAAGTACAACGTGGATTAACTCCCACCTTATCATTTCTCACCACATCCTACTGTGGCTCCACGTTAGCAGTGCACGATGAAACAAATGTCCACATAACCATTCCTCTATAAAACACTTGACTGGGTGCACAACTGATGGCACAAGGCTCGCTTCATGTTTGCATCATAAAGACAAACACTCTCTTCTTGTGGAGTCACACACGTTTCATCAGATGCCACACCAGGACGTTGTGCGTTACGAGTGCGCCGTGGGATTTCGACAAAGTGTAATGCAACAGAAGAACTAACAGGCCTGCTGATACGAAACAGGACAGAGACAATGGCATTATCTGCAAGAGTAAGATTGCTCACTGTCAAGTCAGCAACGCTGGACCATCCTTAGTTTTCTGGTTCCGCTACTCCATTATTTCCTGTAGTGCGTGTGTTTGTATAAACAATGAAAAAGGGTATACAGGAAACATGTGATTGATGCCTGTAACCACAGATGGGTGGGTAATATTTCTGGATTTCAGACAAGACAAGCAATTAAAACTTGTTTCCAACCCATCAAAGCGTGTGCTTAAAACTTTTTCTCAGCGGAAGATTCTGTTGAAATGAACAGGGAGCTTCTCACTGACACTAACACACAAAAGCCCTCACAAAAGGCTATCAGGTTGGTCAAGCATGACTTTCCCTTTGTGAAGCCATGCTGACTGTCCCTAATGACCCTCCCGTCCTTGATGTGCCTGGAGACAGCCTCTAGAACAAATTGTTCCATCACCTTTCCTGGGATGGAGGTGAGGCTGACCGGTCTATAGTTACCTGGGTCTTCCTTCTTTCCCTTTTTAAAGATTGGGGTAACATTTGCTATTTTCCAGTCCCTAGGCACCTCTCCCGTTCCCCAGGACCTAGCAAAGATGATGGAGAGTGGCCTAGCAATGACTTCCGCCATCTCCCTCAGCACACGCGGGTGCATCCCATCTGGGCCCATGGATTTGTGCACATCCAATTTGCTCAACTTATCCCTAACCCAGTCTTCATCAACCAAGGCAGGCTGGTCTCTTGCCTCAACCTGCTCTGCAGTCTGGGGCTTAATATCAAGACAACCCCCAGAAGTATAGACAGAGGCAAAGAAG
>VXBP01002088.1:31049-59960 GCA_013400115.1 Rhinopomastus cyanomelas | reverse complement strand
TGAGCTCAGCCCATCCCTCCAGCCTGTCCAGATCCCTCTGCAGAGCCTCCCTACCCTCCAGCAGATCGACACTCATGCTCAATTTTGTGTCATCCGCAAATTTCCTGAGGGTGCACTTGATCCCCTCATCCAGATCATTGATAAAGATATTAAACAAGACCGGTCCCAAAACTGAGCCCTGAGGGCACCGCTTGTGACTGGTCGCCAACTGGATTTCACGCCGTTCACCACCACTCTCTGGGCTCGGCCATCCAGCCAGTTTCTAACCCAGCGAAGAGTCCTCTTGTCTATGCCATGAGCCGCCAGCTTCTCCAGCAGAATGCTGTGGGAAACAGTGTCAAATGCCTGACTGAAGTCCAGGTAGACAACATCCACCGCTTTTCCCTCATCCACTAGGCAGGTCACCTGATCATAGAAGGAGATCAGGTTGGTTAGACAGGACTTGCCCTTCATGAACCCAATCACAACTTAAACGTGTTATTTTACAGGGCAGACGAATGAGCACGCATTTACAGTAACTTCCCTTGCTCCTACTCTCAGCTGCTAAATCCACACATTAATGACATATCACAATGTGTGTTGAGGATACAGCATCAAAAACTAAAGGGACTGCAGAATTTAGGAAAAAATACTAATGCAATTTTGTTGTAGACTATTTATTTTTTTCAGGAAATGATACTGGGTACCCATAACTGCATCAGGTGTACTGGAGATCCCCCAGCTCAGTGCAGAAATGCACTCCTGACCAAATCAAAAACATTCTCACAGTCGGCCCTATGGACGTTCCCCTTACAGACCGCTAGCAAAAGCAGGCAGTTTTAGCTGGCTGCACTGACAGTTAGTCAGCTCCAGGGACCCTGAATGCTTTTACAGATGACAGAACAGCCATGCCACCTATGCATGGTGGCTCCACTCAGAACAGCTCATATCCAGGACTGATTGGGTGTCTCACACCAGGCTGGCTTCATAACCACAGAGGGTGAGATGCTGTTCCAGAAGCTGAATGTAAGATATATCAAGTTTGATTCACTGGCCAGCACACTGGTGCCTACCGCCTGTGAAACATCTGTGTGCAGATGACAGAGAACCTTCATTCTTCTGGGAAAGCAGTTAAAAGGTCAGACAGGATCACACAACGACAGAATCACAGAACATGACGGATTGGAAGGGACCTTGAAAGATCTGAAAGATCATCTAGTCCAATTCCGCTGCCACAGCAGGATCACCTAGACCACGTCACACAGGAACATATTCAGGTGGGTTTTAAAAGTCTCCAGAGAAGGAGACTCTATAATCCCCCTGGGCAGCCCACTGCAGTGCTCTGTCACCTTCACTGTGAAGAAGTTCCTTCTCACATTTATGTGAGATCATATTTAGTTCCTTCTATGTTCCAGCTTATACTCACTGCCCCACGTCCTATCATTAGATGACACCAAGAAGAGCCTGGCTCCATCCTCCTGATAACCACCATTCACATATATATAAACATTAATGAGGTCACCCCTCAGTCTCCTTTCTTCGAAGCTAAAGAGACCCAGCTCTCTCAGCCTTTCCTAATCTGGGAGATGTTCCACTCCCTTCATCAGTTCTGTTTAACAGAATCACAGAACATTAGGGATTGGAAGGGACCTCAAAAGATCATCTAGTCCAATCCCCCTGCCAGAGCAGGATCACCCCAGAACCAAACACAATATTCCAGATGCAGTCTCAGCAGGGCGGAGTCGATGGAGTGAAGAACTTCTCTTAATCTAACCATCCCTGTTCTGATCCACCCCAGGACGCCGTTGGACTTCTTGGCCACAAGAGCACATTGATGGCTCATGGTCACCCTGGGACCCCCAGGTCCCTTTCTCCGACACTGCTCTCCAACAGGTCAGTTCCCAACCTATACTGATACCTGAGGTTGTTCTTGCCCAAAGGTAACTCTACACTTACCTTTGTTATAGTTACTTAAATTTCTCCCTGCCCAGCTCTCCAGCCTGTCCACATCCCACTGAATGGCAGCACAGTCTGCTGGGGCGTCGGCCACTCCTCCCATCTTTGTGTCATCAGCAAATTTGCTGGCAGTGCACCCTAATCCCTCATCCAAGTCATTAATGAATAGATTGAACAGGACTGGTCCCAGTACTGACCCTTGGGGGACTCCACTGGACACAGGCCTCTGTGCCATTGACCACTACTCTCTGGCTTCTATCCTGTAGCCAGTTCATGATCTACCTCATTACCCAATCATCTAGACTACACTGCCTCAGTTTGGCTGTGAGGATGGTGTGTGAGACTGTGTCAAATGCTTTACTGAAGTTAAGACAGACACATCCACTGCTCTGCCATCATCCATCCACCTGGTTATGTCCTCATAAGAGGCTCTCAGGTTGGTCAAGCAGGACCTCTCCTTGGTGAAGCCATGCTGACTGTCCCTAATGACCCTCCCGTCCTTGATGTGCCTGGAGACAGCCTCTAGAACAAATTGTTCCATCACCTTTCCTGGGATGGAGGTGAAGCTGACCAGTCTATAATTACCTGGGTCCTCCTTCTTACCCTTTTTGAAGCTTTCAGAGTGACATTTGCTATCATCCCCAGGCACCTCTCCTGATCCCCATGACTTAGCAAAATGATGGAGAATGTCCTAGCAATGACTTCCGCCGTCTCCCTTAGCACGTGCGGGTGCATCCCATCAGGGCCCATGGATTTGTGTAGATCCAGTTTGCTCAATTGATCCCTAAGCCAGTCCTCATCAACCAGGGTAAACTCCTCTTTTGTCTCAACTTCCTCTGGGGGCTTGATATCAGGACTGACCCCAGAAGTATAGACAGAGGATCCTTGAGGCATTTTAAGCACAGACACGTGAATGTAGGTGACCGCTTCAGGGCTTGGAGTCCACAGATTGACATCATATCTTAGGACCCTGAACACTCCTGGATTCACTGCAGGAAGATTTGACTGGCCATTTTCTGCTGATGGTGATACCAGCCCTACTGCAGTCTGACAGGCTGAAGCAGATGTCTGCAGTCAGGTATTTCACTGCATGTTCACATCCTCACTGTTGTATCTATGCTTAAGCATCACCTGATGTAGTGTGAAGTAAAAATGGAGCTGTCTGCAGAAGTGTGCTTTGCATCTGGTTCAGACTTAACTTGGGAAAAAGCAGCCCCGAGGAACTTAAAAAAGAGCCTCTTGAGAAGAAATAAAAATGCAGCTACAATTTCCCAGACAACTGCAGTTCTGTCTCAACACAATTCTTCCCATACCCCACTATTAGAACTAAATGAAGTATTGTGTTACATGTTTAATGCTCAGCTATTAGGTGTTCTGCCTTAGGTTCACGGAGAAACTCCAGGAACTCAGTAACCCAGACACTGCATCTGCAGATCTGTCCCTAAGGGTGTAAGGTCCTGAAGAGACACTTGTATTTACCTGCACTGCACTTGACAGCTTTCATACAGATGTACAAGAGTCTAAGGGCTTCATTTGAAGCTCGGGCTGTTCCTTATATACAGCTGTCTGGTGTGCTGAGCACCTGCTTATCCCACTGACAAACTGCTCCCTGCTCTGTCTCAAACTGCCTCGGGAGACAGGAAAGGAGGCAACAAGGACAGAACAGAGACCTCTGCATTGCTCCGCTTCCCAGCCCGCCTAAGCAAAGACCATTTGATGAGCCTGTTCGTTCTACAGCATCCAGTGCATTTGACACAAACCTATCCACACAGAAAATGAAGCATCTAAGAAATAATGTTTCTCAGCTACTCAAAGTTTGTTTACATAGCAGCACGGCATCACAGAATAATTGAGTGCGTGGAGAGGTAGAAAGAGAGAACTTCTTGAGGAAATGTCCTTAGCAAAACTAGATCTCATGTTAGTCATAGAACTGATAAGTTGTAAACTGTTTGTCCCAAAACACTGGTATTTCAGAATATTTTAAAGGTTTATTTTTCACAGAACCACAGAATGGTAGGATCTGGAAAGGACCTCTGGAGAGCATCTAGTTCTATGCCCCTGATAAAGCAGGTTCACCTAGAACAAACAAGTTGGAGGTTTGGCAACATCATATGCAGGCAGGTTTTCAGTCTTTTGAGAGAAGGAGACTCCACAACCTCTCTGGACATCCCCTTCCAGTGCTCTGTCACCCTTAAAGTAAAAAGGCTTTTCCTGATACTGCAGCAGAGTGTCTTGCATTTCCTGATACTGAAGCAGAGTGTCTTGCATTTCAGTTTGTGCCCATTGCTCCTCCTTGTCTCATCACTGAACACCACTGTAAAGAGCCTGTCCTCATCCTCTTGACACTTGCCCTTTAGATACTTACAAGCTTTGATAAGTTACTCTCTCAATCTTCTCCATGCTGAACAGACCAAACCTTGTTGAATGGCAGCACAGCCTTTCAGTGTATCAGCCACAATCCCGAGTTCCATAATGTCAGCAAACCCTTTTTCCTGGTCATCGATAAATACATTGAACAAGACTGAACCCAGCACCAACCCCTGGAGCACCCAGCCAGACTCTGTGCCACTGATCACAACCCCTGCCAGTTCTCAACACACCTGTCTGTCTACTCATCTAACCCAACCTATCAGGATGTTATGGGTGTCAAAAGCCTCACTGAAGTCAAGGCAGTCAACATACACTGCTCTCCCCAGCCAATCACGCCACCATGAAAAGCCACCTGATTGGTTAGCCACGATTTCCCCTTGGTGAAATCCATGCTGACCACTCCACATGACCTTCTTTTTCTCCACATACATAGAGATGACATCCAGAATGAGTCGTTACATCACCTTTCCCGGGCTAGAGGTGAGGCGGACTGGACAATAGTTTCCTGCTCCTCAAACACCTGTTCTCCATGGCCTTTCAAAGATTTCTAAACATCAGTATTTAGCTAAACATAAATGAAATTTTCCTAAAGGAAATTAAATACCCAAGGCACATGAAAATGTTGAATGCAAAGGGAAATGTGAAGCACGTTGCTGCAGTTGTTGACACTGCTGGACAGTTTGGTGACAAGGCTAGGCAGAAACAGAGCCCCACTTGACTTATCTACAGATCTCGGTCACAGGCTACTTTCAACCTTAGAAGGCCCTGATATTGTTTAAAAAACAGAACAATTGAGAGTAAAGTAGAAAGGAGCACGCACCTAGAATGAGCTCTAAGAAATGAGAGAAGCACAAGGTGTGCCCTTACAAACACTGGACTCTATTGTCTTTCAGACACCCATCTCTCCAATATACAGCTCAGAATTCCACCAAATCTCCTCCCTTTAGAAAGCTCTTGCAGAACCTTGCTGCTCTAATAATTAGAAACCTTCTTTCAATTTCCTGGATGAAGGGATTTATATCCAGATAATATTTCTTTGTTCTTGTCCCACTCTTAGCCAGAGTTTAAAATCATTGGTTTTCATGCTATGGTCCACGGGCTCAGGAGAGGTTTCGAGGTTTTTAAGGTGTCATGAAGCAAAATAGGCCTCAGAGGCTGTAACTTGCTCTAACAACACTACAGGGCACATAGCATCATCTTTGGAAACAGTTTAATCAAATCAAAATGAAAATCACTGGTTTAGACAGTTCTTTCCCCTTTCTATTATATTTTAGCGCTCCCGCACATTTTTAGACAGCGGTCATGAGCATCTTATGAACTTTCCTCTTTCTATGTGACACTAACCAAGTTCTCTGAGTTTTCTCCTCAAAATACACCACCAGTCACTGGTTCTCCTTTCTGTAGCTTTGACATATCGATTGGAATTGGACATCAGTGTCCAAAATCCCACAGAAAATATCCCAGTGCATCACGTAATGATGCCAGTATTGCCCTGAATCAGCTCGAAATACTTGCCAGGATCACATAAGCCTTCACTGACACCCCCTTGTCATCCTTTGTTGAACAATCAGGTCCTCTCTTCATTTGTTGTTACCACTCCTCAGCTGCACGGCCCTTCTCTGCAACAGTGAGTCCACGTCACCACCGTGGCCTCACTCCTCAGGGCAGACAGTCAGCGAAGCACCAGTTTGGAAATGACTGTCACTGAGCTAGCGACAAGGCCACGCTAACTGAGGAATCTGATCGGATGCCAACGCCTGGCATGAACCACACTCAGGCGGTTGTGGCTGGTATGAACTAAATGCTCCTAAGCCATCAGCACGTTTGGACTATTTTGGACTCTATTTTTCTGGAATAATGGCCATGAATTGCAATTTCAAGCTTTTTATTTCACTGATGTTTTAATACAACTTTGCCAGGAATAGGAAGGCTAAATAGTAAAACTCAGCAGCCAAGTAATAATTAACTGTCTTTAGAGGAACATAAAACTATCAGGAAGAATAATTTTATTTCCACGGAAGGTCTAACACTAGAATTAATCTTAAAACTTTGAATTAACTCTTTGCAAAGCCACATTGGACATGGTTCAGGTAAAGACTCAGTGCTGCTCAGAGATGTATTAGCCAAGCTGAAGACACCTGGTAAAATCTGATTTTGAAACACACCCACTACCCCACTTCTTCACTTGGGTGAAACACTTCTGTGTCCTGTTCTGCACTTTTGATCACTTCTTCCCCTTGCCAAAGGTTACAAACACCTTCTTATTTCAAGGTCACTGCTAAGTCTAGTTCAAAGCTAACTACACTGTGCGCAAATTTTTCATCCTCAGATTTTTAATTGTTAATTTAAACAAAGTAGAGGGAAAAGGCTACGCCACTGGGTTGCAGTTATAAATTGATTTAAATTAAAGAACTAAATCACCTGAACTTTCCTGCACAGCCAATTCCTGAACAACTCACTCTGAGACTTTGCTGCTTCGTGGTTATGCCCACGTGAATAAATTACTCAGCTGTGCCAAGGAGCATTCCCAGGCATCGAAACTCAACTGTCTGTGCCATTAAACTGTTCGCTTTGTCCCACAGCATGTGTCACTGGAGTGTTTTCAGTTCGTGCCAGCTAACGGTCTTCCAAAACATTGCCAGGGCACAGTTTGCAAGTTAGGACATGCCAGGAATGGTTCCCAACAGGCAGTAAGAGTCTGGTGACCCAGTTTTAGAGGGTAAAAAAATGTAATAGCACGGACACTGGCCGGACTGCCAGCTGACTCTGCACCCGAAGGTGCTCAGGACGTGCTTAATTTCTAGGTACAGGCATAGCCACTGCATCCCTCCGTTGGGCTCTGGCATGCGGAGATGACTTGATGAGGAGAGATGTCTGAGCCTAATTTTGAAGGCTGCTAACCTCCAAGAAGCACAGGATCATTTATATAGGCATTTCATGTTTACATGCTGTCTCAAAACAACCCTCTCCACGGTACAAAGAGCCATTCCAGAAGGCTGTTTTTGAAGAGAAAGAGGTAGGAGGTCAGACCTGAGGAAAATACACAGCTGCTATACCATCATCCTTCCTTGCCCACTAACATCTTCCCTGATCTTAAAAGACCTATTTTGTTCACACTTCTGCTGCACACAAAGTTCATCATGACAAGTAAACTACTGCAGGGCAGAGGCTGCAGAGGTGAGTACAGGTCTCATTCTGGACAGACTAATTGCCTGAGATCGCTCACCATAGTCAATGAATTTCTACAAGTAAAGCACATGACCTTTCATCAGGAAACAAAAGAGCCACCCAGAGTTTCACAAGCAGCATTGTCTAAACGGCTCAACTCACAATATTTGTCTCTGACCTTGCAAGTACAGCGCGTCGAACTTTCTTTTCTAAAAACTTTGCCTCTCAGAAAAGATAACCAGAAAAATAAGGCGGGTAGAATGTGTGACAACTCATCAACTGTTTGTAATAATTTATTTCAAAATGTTTACTTGGTAGCTCTCTCCTTCCTTCTGATGAAGTCTTAATTGCTTGATTGAACAATATTCTGTGAAACAGCACATGATGTGCTTGTGTCAAAGAGGCCATCAGCCACCTTTAAAAAAATCAATGAAATTCATGAATTTGCATCGGGCTTCTCAAGGAGAAAATAAAGGGAGGTGTTCCCCCAGTAAGTATGACCTCCTGTTCTATGGCCAGCTCGTTTTAATTCTTCTGCATCTCGGGATGCCAAAGTGAAGATGGATAATATCTTTCTTAGAACAGATAGATCTTGAAGTCTATTATATTCCCCCTCTTAAGAATTCTAGCCGTAATCCTCTCTTGGTAATTGGGATTTGCACACTGTTCCACACAGTAACGTATAGTCCAGCTATTCACTCTGTCATGCTGCCACTGCATTTTTAACAGTGCTGATAGCAACCCAAGTTATCGAATTCTGCAGCCTTCCCAGGCTCGAGGCTTTTTCATGCCTTTTCTTCAAGTCACCATTGCTGAGCAAGAGTGTTTTTATTTTTTCCTTTGTGATGCTTCACTACAGTGACCCTGCCATGGCTCACAGCTGGATGATGTTAGTTTCCAAACACTGAGTCCACACTGTCTGATCACACCACAGATTTTCTGTTCTGATATGCTTGCTGTCTTTACATTTGCAAGATCAAAGCTAATGCTGTTTATACCACAGAGCTACAAAGGTTCACTTCTGAGAAGGTAAAATAACCTTAGTGTTTGAAATCGAGTCTTCTTCTATTCTATCCTTTCTACTGCTGATAATATCCATGTTTCTCCTCTTCCTGTCTTCATTTTCCCATACAACAGTTTTCTTCATTAATCTTTAGAAGGAATTTCTGAAACATTTCAGCAGCAGGCAATTCCCATGTCAGCAAAACCCCTTCAGGTGCAAGAACGTAGAACTGTGCCAACAGCAGCTGCTTTCCAAAACTACATTGCATTTTTCTTTCCCAAAACTATTCAAATTCTCAGTCAGTTCCCAATACTTCAGTACGTGATATCCTCCTTTTTACAACTCTCTCCCCGTTTCTTTCTCCTCTCCTAAGTATATATTTTTAATTTTTTTTTTTTCAGTGAGATGGAATTTGTCCTCAAATTGTCTGGATAACTTGACGCCTGTCCTTTTATACCCTAGAATTCTGTTATCTTAGTGTTTTTCAAACAGTGGACCACATCCCAGGTTGTTCATAAAAGGCAATTGGGAGAGTTATAAGATGCTGAAATTTTTATTACACTCCAAAACAAAACAAAGTGTCTCTTCTCGATTCCCAAAACACCTTTATACTTCAAAGCCAAGTTTTGCATTCAAAATCTCAAATCACTCATACAAATAAATTCTATCCACTTCTAACACAGTACATTTTAGCCAGCTTCCCTCTGGGATCAAGGCTGACGTAGCTGTGTGATTTTGAGCCTGATGACCAAATCTGACTGATGCTACAAACCTCCACTATATAAAACTTCTTCAAGTTTTGTGAAAAGCTAGCTCCTGGGCAGAGCAGAAAGGATCCCAAATTCCCACCAGTGGAAAGACAGGGACAATTTGTCCTTTTATCAATCTAGGTTGTGACTTGAAGGCATCACACAAACACAGAAATAGCTTTGTGCCAGCTATAACACATGCTGTGTCTTTGTCAGCTACACAGATGAAGATCCTGGGAGCAATCTGAGAGTTTAGCTACTGAAGGCAGAGATGACAGGATGCAGGAGGCAACTTTTGGTTTTATGGGCACAGGGGTATTCCGGGAAATAAGTTACTTGGAGAGGGGATGCTGGAGCACAGCATTCCTCCATTACTTCTGCTGTTCACAGGATACTCTTTTTAACCATAATTTTTATAGCCAAAGCATTAAATACATGAAAATGTTTACTTTGAACAAATTAATGAGACTGTAAAGGCTGCACAGTCTCATCACCCATTTCACCTACAACCTTCCAATAAAACCTTCAGTTCTTCAGCTTCCCAACCTACCCAGATAACCTTCTGACACACATTAGGTCATGAGCAAGTACGATAATGCTTATCACAGCTGGTGTGACAGCAGCAAAATGGAAGCTGCCATGGGGCACTCCCTGCCCAAGGCTGAGGGAGATCCTGGGGATCTCTATTAAGACAAATGGCAAACCTTCTGCTAGAGCTGAACAGACAGATAATCAAACTGGCAGCATGTCTCCTCTGGGAAGAGGATGCACATGCACCACACCTGAGCGAGTTAAATGTTCTTAGAGGTTCAATGAGACAGTCTGTCTGACGGCAAGCAGAGCATTCAGCTCTTTGTCGTGTGCTTGCCCACACGGCCCATGTCCCCAAGACACAGAGGCAATTGCCATTTTACTATGGTCAGTGCCCTCAGCATCCTTGAGTCCACAGAATTTTCTCCACAAAGGTCCAAATCGCACTGCTGCCCGTAGACCACCAAATAACCAGGGCCATCTCACTTTGTAGGTGGGGGTTGTTTAGTGCTCGATGTTCCTGGACTTGCAGCCTTCTCCCTTGGGCTTCTTGTGTGTCACTGGCTTTACAGCTGGGGTACATGGTCGGAACAAAAGCCTGCAGCAGTGCTGGTTAAAGACCTTTGTTTCTGGTGAATTAGGCCATGCCTCTTAGAAAGAGGCACTCCATCTTACGTAAAGACTTCACATGAAGTGTGAGGAAACCACTATAATCAACAGGAGAAACTTAACAAGGGAACAAATATATATACCTCATGGCTAATCCAAATTTGTGTAACTTCTGCTTCAAAACACCGTATCTGTCAAGTTAAGAAGCACTGCATGACTTGGAATCTCCCCCTGCAGGTCCTCACACACCATAATCTGTCAATTTTTAATCTTCTTGTGAATAGCAGGAAAATTCATCCTTTCAGCTCTTCTTTCATTTTTAACAATCGGTTCTGCAATCCTTTCTGCATTATGTATTTGAAAGAGAGTCTTGATAGGTGTTTGACCTGGATGGAGCAGGCACAGGAACTGCTGCGGGCAGTGGCAGTCCCAATTTTGTGTGCACATTTAGGGACCACATTAGACTTCAGAGCATCTCACCCCCCCATCTACCACAGCCTCTAATTTCTCTTGTAATTGTTTTCCATAATGCTTAATTTCCATAATTCTCCCATCAGTAGGATGCCTCCTACATTTTGACCCCCAGAAGTCTTCCACTGCGCTCGGTGTATTAAAATGCAGGCTGCTGAAGCGAAGTTAGGCTATGATGACATCCAGATCAGTCTGTGGTATTAGCTTTCCTTATAGAACAAATCATTTTCGTGCTACCTGCACAGCTGAGCAGTGATAACGTATATTATCCTCCCCTTTAATTGTTAAGAATGCTGATGCTATCAGCAAAATCCTCAACTGATTCTGCTAGACACCTTGGCCAAACACCAGTGCGCAGCTGGGTTTTTTCATACTTCTGGAATTTACCTTACACCAAAATCTGACAGAAGCAGTAACAAGGGCTCTGTGAGCACCAAGGTCAAGCTTTTAAGACTCTTACATAAGTTACCTGGTCCTGCAGACCTATTTCAAGTATAAAGTCAAATAACAACATGGCTGCAATGAAGAATTTCACCTTTTCGTTCCGAAACGATGCCATTTTACATGAACACTTAATTGTGACATGTAATAACCTCACTTAGTGCTGCTTTGGCTCCACGAGCAGGAGAATGGGTCATACGAAACCAGTTTTTAAAAGGAGTTGACAACAGGTCTAGGGAAAATCTGAGAAACCACGGGAACACTGACAAGTGCCCGATACAAACCAACAGGAATTGCAGAAGACAACAGGGCACGTCAGCCTGTGCACAAATTGGGCGCGTCTGCGTGATGACGGGAAGTGAGGAAGGTAGGACCGACACGCCTAGTTTATTTTTCACTAAACTACTAGGGTTCCCCAAGGAAGTAAAAAACAACGTGTACCACAGACATTTTCATAGCAAAGTCCACTCCAATTTCCAAAAGTAATTTGATCAATCTGTCATTCACAAGTCCTAAAAAAACCCAACTCCCAGTGGATAAAAATAAATGTCCTTGCAAGGATAAATAATTAGAAACAGATGGTGGGAGAATACAGTCAATTTTCCAAGTCGAGAGAGGTCAGTGATGGAGTCCTGCAGGGATCTGTGCTGGAACTTGGGAGCCGCTCACTTATTTATAAATGAGCTGGAAAACACAGTAAATGGTGAGGTGACAAAGTTAGCTGCTGACATTCATTCAGGGTAGCTCAGATAAGGGCTGACTATGAAGAAAGACTTTACAATACCAAGTGACTTGGCAATAAAAAGGCAAATTAAAGTCAATGGAGATAAACAAATATGAAGTCCTTCCTGTGAGGGGAAAAAAGTAACTCCACAAAATGACGTGCTCCAAGGTGACTATTACCACTTCATGGCTGAGATCTTGGGGTTATAATAGGTAGTTCTGCAAAAACATCAGCCCGCTGTTCACTAACAGTGAAAAACTGAGCATTGGAAATTACTAGGAAAGGAACAAAGAGTGAAAGAGAGAATATTATTATGCCACTGTATAAATGGCCGGTTGGTTTGCACTTCTGGTGCCACTGCATCTGAAAGACTGGAAACGGCTGTGGGGAGGGCAGCAGTGAAGATCACAGACCTGCGACAACCTAACAACCAAGGAGTGACTGAGAACCATCAGGTCGCAAATAAGAGGTAACTGAGGGGACGCATTAAAGCACTATCACAGGGAAGGTGTCTGGGTATCCTCTGTTCACAGCCTCTTAAAATATATGACCTGAAGGAATCAAATGAAATGGGCAGGTACAAAGCTTAAAACACACAGAGAAATTTGAGTCTTCACAGAACACACATTAAGCTGTGGAACAACTTGCTCTGGGGCACTGGAATCGTAGAATCATAGATTCACTACGGATTGGAAGGGACCTTGAAAGATCATCTAGTCCAATCCGCCTGCAACAGCAGGATCACCTAGACCAAGTCACACAGGGAAACACTAAAAGTTTACACCACAGGTTCAGAAAGTGACCAAAGTCAAAACCAGAGAAATTCCAGCAAGTTTTAAATGCAAAGACTTAGTTCAGGAAAACCCTGAACAGAAGCGCTGGAGGACAGATTGTGCTGAGAGGACAGAGAGAGCAAAATGAGCTTTCACTGCTCTGATGCTTTTGTGGGCTCATAGCGCACACCGGACGAGTATCACCGGAGTAGATTTGCTCGTGGTTTGGCAAAGTACAAAGGTTTTAAGCGGTTTTGCTCAGTTGTCCTCCTATTCCACACAGGCTTAGGTATCTTCTGAAAAACATATGTACTGGTTTCCTCTACTTGTCCACAGGACACTTCTAAGCCTTTCTTACGCCTTCTCTACTTTTCTCTTCCCTGTAACGTGCAACATCCTAGTAAAGAAAAAAAATGTCCAAGTGTTTAATAATGGAAAAAGATCACAATGACAGTCAAGATTCTCACAAACTTTTAGGTGCACTAAAGAGCAATAACACCTCATTTCTAATGCTTTCACTAAGTGTTTACGTTCATACAGCTACCCGAATTAAGTACGTGTAGGTGCAAGTGTTTGTTCACATAACTTAGTAATCAGAAATTGCAGAAGAGCTAAGGGCGTGGAAGGCAAAGGTACCACCACTGGCTTTCAGGATATCAAATGTTTCCTGATAGGAGCAAGCAAAGCAGGCTAAGCCAAGGCAAAACCACACAGGAGTCTAATGTCTGTTGTCCTTACATACACAAAGGAAACGGACTTTTTTCCTAGATTTATGACTTGGTCTAGGTGATCCTGCTGTGGCAGGGGGGTTGGACTAGATGATCTCTCGAGGTCTCTTTCAATGCCTAATAATTCTATGAGTCTATTCTATGATTCCATGATTTTCTCTGCTTAATCATATCACAGACTTGATGAGAGAGCAACAAGGATTGAAAACGCGTGTCCAAGATATAGTCTCGTCCTTATTTAAAAAGCACCTCTTCAAAACAAGAGCTACATCGTGCTGAGAATTTATAATGACTCACCAGGGCAGAATGTGATCAAAATCTATTTTTAAAGATACCAGTTCCTAAGCTTTTATTTGCAATCCCAAATCAAGCATGATGGCATGTCAAGAAGGTGCTTCTATCGAGATTTGAATTACATCAGTTTTAATTATTATTCTTATGTGGCCTAACTGAATGCTAACACTACTAAGGCACATCACAGCAAGCAGCATCAAACCTACACTCACATTTATGTTCCTGCGTCACGGTCAATTTTGTTCCTGTACTACACAGAGCTATGTGCATGTATAGATGATATTAATCTATTGTTACCTGTGAGATAAGCATCTTATTATTGCCTATTACTTACACCCTCACGACAGTAAAATAATAACAGAAGTATGTCACACAGCTCACAGAACATCTATTAGAACTTTCTTGTCCTACACATTTTATTCTAAGTTTTTCTTCTGTGCCACCACTACCACTTTTCTTCTTCAAAGGACGCAACCTGAACCAATACAGATTTTCTGTTAGTTTTATCTCCCTATGAGGAAATTTTTTGAGGTAATACAGAAATGAACAATCAAATAGATGTTGAATTAAAGTACAACATTCAGCAACCAACAAAGGCAGGCTCTTTCAGCACTCAACATTATTCTAGATTTTTCAGGGCATTCAAACCTGGAAAGTTGGCAAATAACCACTTGGCTATAGATATACTCCCCTATTAGTTAAATTTTGGAGGTAAGCAGTCTGAAAAGTGATTCTGATGATCAAGAAAAGCTCTTTTTGTTGACTTTTAATGCCAACAGTGCATCCACCAGCTCTGAAGGTGTCAAAAATTCTGTCTTATTTTGCCTGAAAATGTGCTTGAGTGCCACACTTGTGCACGTGCAGCATGGTATAGGCTGCCCGGGCTTCTGTAGCTAAAGCTGCATGCAGTGGTTTCTAAACGTTGTTATTATTCACCTGTGCAGAAATGCAGCAAAGGAATCCGGTTCGTTTTTATCTACCTTGTACTAGCTTCTTTTGGCATTGAAACCATATAAAAAAATACCATTGTCTCTCATGTTGGAAAGCGTAAGGGATCTGGAAATTCTGCTGTCCTGGAATACTGGACATGAACAAAACAGGCTGAGGATGCGCCAGACCAGTGACTATCCATGCCACCTTTTACCACCAGAGCCACAAGGCAAGAGGAGAGCTGAACCCAAAAGTCCTTAATGGAGAAGAGTAGATGTCAGTGGCTTAAAGACGAAACAGTTTGCTCTGTCTGAAGCCAAGCGACATGACTGTGGACAATTAATAGTATCATATCAGAATGTGTATTACTGAACAGACAAAGCAGCCACCAGCACCAGGGAGGATTCCCAATGTGGTCATGACGAACACAAAGCTATTCTCATTAGAATCAGGAAGAAATCTACCAACTTCAAGTGACCACTGATCATTCCCGAAGTGAAAAAGCAAGACACCTTACTGACACTTAAGTGACGGGAACAGTGTAAATCACACATTAGTCAGCATGGAGATAAATGGTTAAAGCTGCTTCATACAAACCAGAAATTTCCACTAAGCTTCCTGGACTCGGTGGCAAACTGAATAATGCTGAAGCTGCTCAGCAAACAACTCAGATTAATTATTGCTCGGAAATCAAAATGAATGTAGGTCAATTAAGGGGACTGAAAAGTGATTGTGAGCTCATTTTGCTCTGTTTTCCTAAAGCTTACTCCTGCAAACCCAAACTTCTCATTTTCAGGGTCTTACTGGGAGGATGTGCAGAAGACATGCTTTGATTTTAGACTTTTTCCAGATTATAGAAGAACATTAGAACTGATTTTATCACTATCTCCACAGACCATTCTTTTCTCCTTCTGTCTCCCAGCTGCACGCAAATCACCAGTTCTCTGCTAACTCAGGGGGAAAGCTGTATTCAAAATGTAAACAGGGATATCCTGGTGTTCTCCTTCTTTCTTGTCATATGCTTTCCCCAGGGAGACACTGGATGTGATGGGGAAAGTCAAATGAAGTCACGAGACCTTCTGAGTCAAAACTAGCAACTACAATAATTGTTTTTCTTCTTGACAGTCTTAACACAGAGACAAGATAAACCTTATGACCAGGGGAAACAGACCCCAGCCTAAACTCATGCATGTAATATCCAATGACCTCAGCTGCCCTTCCAGTTCACCAGCAGAAGACCCCACTATCCATTCCCATTGAATCCAAGTGGGCTTTGCCTTGACCACGAGTACACCTGGGGTCAGGCTCAACCTTCAACAGGATGGCAGTTGCCTTCACCCACCACCGCTTGCTTGAAGCATCCCCATGGCCCCCACTGCCATCTTCACCTGACCTTTACAAACAGACCAAACGCTGGAGGACAGCCTGGGGCTGCCGCTGCTCACCCTGGAGCTGTTTGATACTCACAGGTCGGTTCTCAGGCCGCAACACGACAATTTCTCCTCGGGGACGAGGAAAGGTGATGAGGGGCTTGGGGCTGAGCCGGACCTCGGCTCCCGCCCGGTGCCCAGGAGGGCCGTGGGACAGGCACTGGCACCGCTCTCCGATGCTGCTGCTCTCTCAGAGTAGCATCACACCCCACCCGCCCAGCCTGCCCCGCCGGGGCACTCCGGGCCCGCCGCTCCCCACCGCACACAACCCCCACGGCCCGGGCAGCCGCCGGTGCCGCCAAGTTTTCCCACCGCTGCCGGTGCCCTCCGCGGGGCAGGGCCGGGCTGAGCCGGGCGGGGCGGCGCGGGGAGCCCCCTGGGACCGGAGCCGGTACCCGCACTCACCCGAGGTCAGCTGCATCCAGGCACAGATCTTGTAGACCGTGGCTGTGTTGCAGAAGAAGAAGAGGATGAAGCAGACGATGCAGGCGATGATGAGCATCATAGAGAGCCCGATGAAGAAGGAAGCGGCTTTGAAGGCTCCCGAGGGCAGGCTGGAGAAGTCCGTGAAGCTGCCCCGGCAGGTGAGTTCCCGGCTGAAACCGTTGCCGATGCAGTAGTGGAAGAGCCCGAAGTAGCCCGCCTGCGGGGTGTCCACGCCGTCCCCAATCCAGTAGGGTTGGATGAAGCACACCACGTTGACGATGGCAAAGCAGATGGTGAAGATGGCCCAGAGCACGCCGATGGCCCGCGAGTTCCGCACGTAGTTGGTGTGGTAGATCTTGGCCGCCTCCTGAGCCGGGAGCATCCCCGCTGCTACAGAGCCCGCTCCTGTCGCCGCCGTCNGGACGGAGCGAAGGGCCGCTGCTCCGGCGCCTCCTCGCAGCACCCCACCGGCGGGCTCCGGGGCCGCCTCTCCGGGACGGGCACCGAAGACGTGTCCGCGTAGCGGAGTTTAGAGTTGAGGAGCTGCGTGTGCGGCTTCCCGATTCCCGCACAGATCCTCGTCCCGCCTTCCCTGGGTTGAGCAGCAGCCTCCTGCCCCGGCACCGGGCTCCCGTCTGAGCAGACCTCCGCCGGGGCAAAGCACTGAGCTGTGGAACACATTGGCAGGGGCTGCTCCTCACCTCGCGAGGGGAGGTGGCGGCTGCGGAGACGCGGTGGACACGGAGCAGCTGTGGGGCCACGGTGGGGCTTTGAGGTGGCACCGGTGGAAACAAGCAGCTCCACACCAGTCAATGTCTTTGCCCTGGCACTCGGCGTATTGAGCGTGTTGGCATGCAGCAGTGGTTAGCATATATTAATGAGCAATTAGCATCTGGTAATAATAATTCTTATGCTGGTGACACTTGGATTGCGGTCCCCAGCCCATGCGTGGAGCCTGAGCTAGCAGCAGCAATTGGCGGCTCAAGCACAGAGCGCTCCGAGGCTTCTCCTCGCCGCGTTCGGCAGAGCCACGGCTGCCACGCGGTGCCGGCAGAGGGCCGCACGCAATTAAATATTAGCGATCAGCGGCGGCCAGCGGGAGGAAGACGCGTGTGCCAATTACTCCTGACATCGGTTACCATTTTTTCATCTGTTTCAGGCAAAGTTTGATGTCTTCCCCTTGATCACTAAAAACTAGGCGCAGCCCAAGGGAGGGAGTACGTTTTCCAAGGAAGGGCTGGGAAGTGGCAAGCACCTGCTAACAGGTCCTCAGGCCCCCACCTGTCAGGGTGTCAGGGACAGAGTCAGAGCTTTGAAAGCTGGTGCTGAGGAGTGGGAGCACAAGTCCTGCTGCTACTGCCCTGCACACCAAGCAGTCTCCTCTGGGGGTGTAACAGGGTGGCACACGTGACGTGGGCTTGCTCAGGCACAGGCAGTGTGGCCCCCAAACACTTCACACTCGCGTGACTTTCTTGGGGATGTGGGTCCAAAGGTAGTTTGCAAACTGCAGCTGAATTCCTGGAGATTCGGTTCCTGCCTTTGTCCAGTACTGACAGAGGTGCCCATGTACGCTCCACTGCCTCATCGTGCTCCTACTGCAGTTGCTGCACGTGACCAGACTACTTATACACTGCCTTCAGAGAGTGCTGAATGTGCTCCAGCCTCAAGCCACAGGAGCAATGGTCTTTCCCTTCCTTGCTCAGCCCTGTTTCTCTAGGCTGAGGCTAGCTGGGCCCAGGGCTCCGTGCAGGATGTCTGTCTTCCTTCGCCTCTAAGGGACCTTCAGGTGTGGAGGTGAAGACAACATGAGCCAAACCTGGAAAGAAGGAAGCCTGAAATGGCCGGAGACAGTTTAGGGATGGAGGTTGGAGCGAGGATTGGGCTTTAAGTTCTGAGACATCAAGAAGAATGGAGGTAGTGAGGAAAGGGTCTGGGCCGAGTGGGAGACATAGGAATACTGGTCACAGTATCACAGTATCACAGTATTACCAAGGTTGGAAGAGACCTCATAGATCATCAAGTCCAACCTGTCACCACAGAGCTCAAGGCTAGACCATGGCACCAAGTGCCACGTCCAATCCTGCCTTGAACAGCTCCAGAGTTGGCGACTCCACCACCTCCCTGGGCAGGCCATTCCAGTGGCCAATGACTCTCTCGGTGAAGAACTTTCTCCTCACCTCAAGCCTAAATTTCCCCTGGCGCAGCTTGAGGCTGTGTCCTCTTGTTCTGGTGCTGGCTGCCTGAGAGAAGAGAGCAACCTCCTCCTGGCCACAACCACCCCTCAGGTAGTTGTAGACAGCAATAAGGTCTCCCCTGAGCCTCCTCTTCTCAAGGCTAAACAATCCCAGCTCCCTCAGCCTCTCCTCATAGGGCTTGTGCTCAAGGCCCCTCACCAGCCTCGTTGCCCTTCTCTGGACACGCTCAAGCACCTCAATGTCCTTCCTAAATTGAGGGGCCCAGAACTGGACACAGTACTCAAGGTGCGGCCTAACCAGTGCAGAGTACAGGGGCAGAATGACCTCCCTGCTCCTGCTGGCCACACCATTCCTGATGCAGGCCAGGATGCCATTGGCCCTCTTGGCTACCTGGGCACACTGCTGGCTCATGTTCAGGTGGGTATCAATCAGCACCCCCAGGTCCCTTTCTGTTTGGCTGCTCTCCAGCCACTCCGACCCCAGCCTGTAGCTCTGCATGGGATTGTTGTGGCCAAAGTGCAGCACCCGGCACTTGGACTTATTGAATGCCATCCCGTTGGACTCTGCCCAACTGTCCAGGCGGTCGAGGTCCCGCTGCAGAGCCCTTCTGCCCTCCAACTCAGCCACATCTGCCCCCAGCTTTGTATCATCTGCAAACTTGCTGATGACTGACTCAATGCCCTCATCCAGATCATCTATGAAGATGTTACAGAGGATGGGGCCCAGCAAGAGGATGGGGCCCAGTGAGGATGGTCCTGTGAATGGGTAGTGAAACCGGGAGCTGGTATGGCAGAAGCAGAAACAATTGGTGTGACAGCACAGATATGGCTCTCTCCAAATGCCCGAGCTCTTCCAGCAAAAGCAACATTTTGCCCAGGGGACGTGGTCGAATCGCCATTCCTGGGCATGTTTGAAAGTCGTGTGGATAGGGTGCTTAAGGACATGGTTTACTGGTGGGCTTGGCAGCATTGGTTTGTTTGTTGGACTTGATGGTCTTAAAAGTCTTTCCAACCTAAACAATTCTATGATTTTGAGGAAGAGATATGGACCTAGAAAAGAGAGAAGTGTATAGGTTGGCCAAAGTAGCTGAGGAGGCCAAGGAGGCCAAAATGCAGTGACTGGAGGAGAAACAGGGAGAGCTGAACTGGGGTAGGAAATTGTGTGAGCCAGTCTAAGCAAGAAGTAGGGGATGAAACTAGGATTCTGCTGACAAGCTGAGAGTGTGGGAAAGATGCAGTTGCCCGTACCCAGGCAATGGCTGGTTTGGTTTCCTAGAATGTTTGACACCAGAAGGCCGCGCATTTCACACACTCTGACACCCACTAGACCTTCATTTCAGTGTTTTGAAAATAGGAAAGTGGTGCTAGATGTGTGTTTTTGGTGGTGGCTGAATCACTCCAGTTGTGTCCCTCTCCACAGATCTGAACCCTCTAATCTCACTGTTTGGTATCACAGATTTCTTCAGAATACCCAAAACAGGCTCAGGAGGTGTTTTTATGGTTCTTACCACATTTATGTGTGTGCTCCATGGTATTAGAAAATACAATGTCTCTGTGAGTCTGTCTCATAGGTTGGTATATTCTGGACAGAGCAGTTAAAAAACTGGGACCTCATTTCTTAAAGCAGAGCTTCCATGGATTTCAGTTGCAACAGTTCTGTAAATGTGGCCTCAGAAGGAGCTGCACTGAGTTGCTGTTAATTAATAAAAAGCTTTAAGCATCTGTCTTGACATCACAGAAGAATTCTCTGACAGAAGCAGGGGTAGTCTCCAGCTCTTCAGGACAGCTTTCATCACCTTAATCCTCAGAAGATTATCCTTTCTCTCCAATGACCCTGTTGTACCTCCACTGTATTTCTCCCTGGGAGTTATCTGGGTCCCAGCCCTGTGGCTGCCACCTAGTCTCACCTGAAAAAGCCTGAGTCTTAAGCCAGGATTTTCACCAAAAGCTTCTTCAACAGGTGAAACAGGATTCTCATCATCCTGATCTTTCCAGACAGCAGATGCTGTCTCACGCACCCGATAAGGCAGGATCCTGTTTACCAATTAGCATGTGAGCGTGCAACACTTAACAACGGAGATGTAAATCGAGTGGCATCCACAGCTCTTTTTTGGCACATCCTCTTCAGTACTGGATTTTACAACCTTAGTATTGTTTCTAAAAACATTTCTGTGTGCATGCTGTGGTGGAAAGCAGGCAAGTGTAAAGAGAGCTGATGTACTTTGCCCCATGTTGGCCTGGACCATACTGCTGGTATCTGACCACAAATGTGCCTATTTTTCGTCTCTACACATCCTTAGCCATATTACACAAACCACTAAATAAAAGCTTGTTATTTGTTTGATGCTTCTCATCACAGCATCTCTCTTTGGAACTAGTCAGCTGTTTGCAGCGGTGGAGCAGTGCTGGAGAGCTGCTCAAGCATTTTGTTTGGAGCTCTGTGGGGAAGGGCTATATGATGTGCCAGGGAAACACCTGGATGCAGTGGGCAATGATAACAGGTGAATGCAGTTACCGGGCCATGGGTGATGTCTGGCAAGAAATCTGGGAGTTCACTGGTATTCACGTGGTGTGAAACTAAGAGAAAGACAGTGGGGAGGAGTGCTTGCATGGCTGGAGGAAAGTTAGCAAGAGAGATGACACATGGAAAAGCAGCCTGGGAGGAGAGCATGAGGTTGTAGGAAGTTATGTGATAATGAATGAATAGCAATAAATGTGCCTTGTAGGGGTGGGATCCTGCTGGGGTGACAGTTAAGAGAACTGGGAAAAACTGTTGAGTATAAGAACGTGTCCACCCAGACACATGCAAACTTCCTTGGTAAGGAGATGCCCCCATTAGAGGCACACAATTACCTCTTTGCCCACCTCTCCATGATCTAGACCATGAAGATGAAAGAGGAGGAAGGCAAGTAATGGTAGTCTTCAAACCTCGGAGCACAAGCTGAATAAAGCAGAAAGTCTACACTTTGCTCCCCCTTGTCTGTGTTTAGTGTTAGTTGAAGCTGGGACAGCCCTAAAAGCCAGAAAGGAATTTTGTTCCATTTCACTGACAACCAAGATCACCAAAGCATGTTTTGGACTTGGTTATGGCTTCACCGTGTGACAGCACTGACAGGTAGCAGGTAGCATCTTGAAGCACACGTCAGTCTGTATCAGTTTGTCCCTTGTCCCTCATGTCTGGAGCCAGCTGCCAGCAGTTGCTGGTGTGTTTACCTGGAACAGCTGAGTGATTCCGTTTAAGCCTGAGACCAGTGCAGTGGAGGGAGCACCGGGAGCCCAGACGACCTGGTGTGCAGCACTGTCACCATGGCAACCCACAGCCTCGCCACCGATGAGCTCTTGCTGTCTATCAAAAAGCATTAACTTTTACATTATGTCTTTTTTATTATAGTCTCTGCACATTTTGGCTTCTTTCCCCCCAAGGGCCCAGATACACTGGTGAAATTCTCCTTCCTGGAGAGTGGGGAATGGCAATTTTTTGTCTCCGTGGTGTTTACAACAAGAGAGACATGGGAAAGGTCTGGATAGAATGACTGTTATTTGTGTCAGTGAAGCTGCTGTTTCATCAGAAATGGTCCACTTTAGGCTTGCTTAAAACTTGGACAGTGAGCAACCCCACTCGTCTTGAACTCAGCCTGGCTCTTGGTGGTGATTAGCAGATCGGAGGTCCTGTAGGGCACCTATAAAGCAGGGCAGTGCCAGGAAATGCTGCATGGCCCTACTGGAGCTGTGTCCCAAACCAGCTGCAATACACCCCAAACAATGGAGGAGTGAGGTGTGATCATCCTGGAAAAGTCAAATATCCCAAAGTCCACCCCGAACTGAGGCAGCTGTCCGTGAGTGATGGAGGTCCACTTCAGAAGGCAGAGCGGGGACTGGCACAAGAGTGGCGGCCAGAAAGGTCACAGTGGCTGCAGTGAGGGGGAAAGTATGTGAGGAAAGTAAGAAGAACCTGGGTTGCCCGTGGAAGCAAAGACTGAAAGGACAACAAGATCCCACCATTTTGTTAAGGAAATAAAAGTAATGTAAAAGGGACTAAGTAGCAGAGCTCCCAGTGACAGCAGAAGATTGCACTTCAGAACACAGGAACAAGCTCAAAAAGTGGGACGAGCAGTAACGCAGTCCAGGGGAAGCGGAACCAGTTGCTGAGATCCATGGTAAAGAAGAACAGATCTTAGTACCTCTGACACACAACGTGGCTAAGAGCTGTTTCAGCTTCATTCTCTCAGACTCTTTAACCTTGGAGGAGTTGCAAAATGGCTCAGAAACACACTGACTAAAATAAAACAGTTTACGGCCCACTTGGGAACCTCTCAGTTCCTGGCCACCACAAACTGCTTCCTCTTGGTGCCAGCTAAGCTATTTTACAATCTCAAGGGCATTCTGCATGGCCCAGGGCAGCATGTTGGGCTTCTCTGAGCAAGTCTTCTCCCTCCCAACATCATCCACACAGCGCAGCGCTGCCTCACTAGCACAGCCTGCTTGTCAGTGCTGCTAACGAGCTAAGACAGAGCTTTCGGGTGCCTTGCTCTGCTGTGTCACTCAGAGACACCATCAGAGGCTCCTCCTGAAGTGATGGAAATTTTGCCTCTCTTGCTGTGGCAGCTCCTTGCCAGAGGGTCAGTAGATTTAATGCAGAAGGTGCTGTGAAGTACTGTGCTACAGGCTACATACTCTACATCTTCAAAGATAGCTGTGCAGTTAAGGCTGATGTCTTAGACATGTTTTTCATATAGTAAAAGTTAAGATGTGTTTCCTAGACTCGAATTCACATAGAGAAGGACTTGTATTTCTCTGGACCAGCCTAGTTTATGATAAGCACATAAACATTTCTGCCAACAAGATGCATTCAGGTGTTCTTTCCAGACCCCCAAGCACAGTATAGATGGCTGCAACCTCATCACCATCACAATTCAGACCTTTGAATAAGGACTGTATGATGCTGACCACACTGTTGATGAGACCTTCAAAGTCACATTCTAACTACAGGTGCATTACCTTGTTAGGAGAAGGGAGAGGACTTCAGCACTGACAGGTACAATGTTTTCAGGTTTTTCACAATTTTTCACAGTGCAGAATGACGAAAAACATTGTACCTCACACTGGATGAAAAATGATGCTTTAAATACATTAAAATTCTAATCTAATTAAATATTTGTTACATTTATTTACAAGAACTTCTTCCTGAGAGGTTAAATAACAAGAGAAGGACCTCCTCATCTCCAGTAAGTCAGAAGCTGGCCTGTTACTTTACCCTAGTGACAAGCCAATTAGGATGCTGCATAGTGTTTCTGCTTGTTTCTAATTTTAGAACTGTACAGTGAGGAGGCACAAGTAGGTGATATTAACTCCTCTGGCATTGATCTGCTAGAATCACAGTCCTCCTGGAATCTAATATATTTTCAGGAAAAGCAGGAAAATTACCACTCCTCCGGTGTAGGTATTAGTGACTATGCAGACCTCTCAGACACACAGGGGCTAATCAATACTTGGGCAGAGGAATCTGCAAGGGAAGCTTGGAAGCTGCAGAAAGTGATTTTTATGCTGCACAGGATGATGTTCTAGCATAAAGCGAGCATTCACCCTGGCATTACACAACACGCACAGCTAAGGCTGCTGTGTTTCCAGGAGGATTTGTGGTACAATGTTTAAGTGTACCTAAGTGACCTGCCAGTAAATCAACATCTTGACCTGGAGCAGACCAGGGAAGGAGATTAAATGGAGAAAGGATGGAATTTCTGTCTTTCAGAGTACCCCTGTAGCATAATGCAGTGCCATTCAGGGATATCGTAGCTGCCCCAAGCAGTGTGGTCCCATTAGCATCTTGCTAGTGTGATTAATTAGTCCTGATGACAAGCAGGTTATACTCACCGGGACACAGCATCATGCTTATCTACTTAACTGCTGAAGTCTCCAGAGTGCGTACAGTCCACTTAGGTTAATATAACCTAGTGATTTAAGAAGCACGTAGCCTATTTCATTGTTCAAGCCATTAATAGCAGTATTGGCCAACACCAAACCCAAGGCAGACTCTTGTGGAGCTGCTACAGATACACATCCATTATATTGGTGAGGTGCAAGTATCTACAGTTAAAGTGCTCGGCACCGCCTGCCTATGCTTTCACCTTCCAGGAGCTTTGCCCAAACAACCTTTTTTCATCAGGCTGTGAATACATTGTGCAAGAGGGCATTAAAAGTCTTAGAAGAATCAAGACGTAGGACACCTATACTTCTGCTCCTATCTACACAGCAAGTTGTCCTGTAGACAGTGGGATGAATTACATGTTACAAGACCGTTCCTTGATAAAGCCGTGCTAGGTGTCAACTCACCCCTGTGTTGTTTCCATACATTCAGAAAAGGAACTGTTCATTTCCATCTCGTTCTGGGAAGTAAAGCCTATCAGACCAATCTGTACCTTCTTCAGTTCTGTTCTCCATGTTCGTACTCGTCCCTCAGAGTTTTCTAAACAGAAACTTCATTTATCTTTCTGTAACCTCTCTAATGTTGTAAAACGTCTCATACCTCTTGCGTGCCACAGTGCTGCCTCAGCCTCAGCCTGGAAGGTCTACAATTCCCTCAGTAACTTCCCTGGACTCCCCTGATCAGCAAACCTATCTATGCTGTCTTTTTATCCTCCTATTCCTAAGTCTGGCGTTTTAAGTCCTTATAATGATGCTGAGAGCATCAACAGTGTGATCAAATGTAACGTCTGTGATGAGGCAAAGAGCCCCCAAAACAAAGAAGCCGCCAAGTTTCGGCTCTCATGTCATATGTCAGAAATCTTCCTTTTCCACTGAGAAGTGAAACAACAGTTTGTGGAGTCTCTTGGTTTTTCTTCTGATGCTGGTGGACTTCTGGAATGTCTCTTTGTTTTTAGCCCCAGGCTGTTATTTGAATGAATGTTTACTTCGCCTCTACTGCCAACATGATCTTTGGCCCGCAAGTGTCTCTACACTCATTTTTCATTTCACTGGAGGTAATGAGGTAAAAGAGGAGCCAAAACTCTAAGAGCTCTGAACAAACTCTCAGGAGTTTCGCAGTGGGAAATTGGCAATACTGCACACTCTTTGCATAAAATAAGTATGCTGGTGAGAACAAATGCAGATGGCCACTAAGATGGAGAGGTTAATGAGACCAACAAGCAGTCAACAATGGGAGTTGACATGAGCTCGTGTTTTATCATGCATACTTCCTGCTAGCTAAAAGGCAGTAAGAGGGAGGGGTGGTGGCCTTCTGACTTGGTTCAGAAATGTGATGTTGCATTTTTCAGTATTTTGTCCAAAATAGTCAAAGTGACTTCGATGAGCTCGTTCCAATGTGTTCTGCAAACCTTTTGAAAGGCAATGAAAATAATCAAATCCAACAATATTTAGTTGTAAACCCAGTGGATCCCTGTTAGATACAATTTTAAATAATAGCTTCATCATCTGAAGGAGGAAGTAAACATCATATTAATGACATTTACAGTAGAGGCTAACTAGTCATAATTACCACTAACGCTAGAAAAAGTTAAGAAGAGCTTATGTGAATGAAAATGTCAGAAGATATCATCTAAGGAAGGCTGTAAGTTATTATATCTGGTAAAATAAGCCTCTATAACAGAGGAGGAAACTGGATAGTGATGATTTGGAAGAGAGATCCTTTCCTGTAGTGAATAGAGTGGTGAGAATAATTGATCTTTCTGTTTGGTGGCCAAAATGAAAATAAATGAGGCAAAACGAATATCCAGTCAGATACACTACTCGCTTTTCACGTACTTTTACCATTTATTAACACTAAACATAAAGCCATTTTAGAGTGAAGCGGTGTTAGATAACAAGCCCAGGTAACTTTCTTTTCAAAATATTGAAACAGAACACTTCTGGTTTGGATTTTTGTTTCCCCAGTACTATTCCTCAAAATTAATTTCTCCACATGTGAATTGAGTTTTGATTCTTATTGTGTCTTTCTGAGAAACAAATATAATAGACTCATGTGCAAAACACAGGCTGTACCAATTCACCAGAACACCCCTCCTTCACATGAGAAACTTGTGGCTGGTCTTTCCTGTATTTAGGAGAACATCTCACAGTTCAGGAGCGCTCGTTGTCAAACTGTAAATCTTGTTTGGTCTCGTGAAAGTCCTGCAGACATCGTCATGGGCTGGAGCTCCCGTCTGACAGCACTGATGTGGTCCTTGCCAGCCACCAGGGAAGGAGAAGGTGGAACATAGCTGTGTTGCACCCACAAAACCAGACAGTGGTAGCTATCTGAAAAAATGCAGATTGATTGCAGCCAGACTTGCCCGGCACTGCAACAGCACAAAGTTCAGATGTTGGTCAGGAGTATGTTAGGACACAGTAAAATTCTTAAACTGTGCAGAATACTCTACGAGAAGATTCAAAACACATGCACGCTCACACATACAAGGGAGAGTCTCCCACACAGGGTACCCAAGTGAAAGGGCATCCTTGGAGGGTGACCCAACCCAAAGGGAACATCCCAGACTGCATCTCCCTTTGTGTCCTAGTTGAGTGTGAACTGGGGTCATAACATCAACATTGACACATAAACTACCAATTCTTATCAGTCATCCATGTCTTTGTCAGATCCTTGCCAAGGAGCCACAGGCTGTACCTGGCACAAGTGGTCAAGGGCCATCATCATCATGTACCTCTTCCTTGCTGTACCAGGGAGGGTTCCAGCACACAGCCATGCAGGATGTCTCTCTGCAGAAGCCTGTGCTGGGCAGAGCCCAGAGCTGGCACTTGCACGCAGCCTGCAGCATATGTGTCTCTGCCACAGCCATGGCATATGCCCTGGCCAAGGAGATGTAAAAGGCTGGCATAACTGGGCTGGGTAGACCTGGCAGAGGGAGGCTGCCTTCAGGCTTTGGCTGTTTCAGATGTTGCAGTTTATGAATGAGGACAGCTCTAAGTAAAACAGAACATAGTTGTTCCCTTTGAAGTAGTGTTCCTTGCTGTGCCTGGCGTGGGGATCCCGGTGCTAAGGACAGTAACTTGTCAGAAGCTAAAACTGGGTCTTGAATTCATGATGCTGCAACTGGAATATCTGGTCTGTTTTGCAGATTTACTTGTGCAGAAAAGTGTCTGGGGACACCCCATGACAAACCTCAGACCAGACACAGGATGTTGTCTAACGCTAATTATTTGTCCAGATTCAGCTTCCAGGTGTTAGATTTTGTTGTGCCTTTGCCTAACAGATGACAGAACTGTAATGTGTCAGGTGTTGTCTTCTTCCCATGTAGAAACATTGATCAAGCTGTTTCTTACTCTTTGAATAGCCAAGTTGCCAGAGATGCTTCATCACAGTGATTTGCACTTCCCAGATTTTGGACTACTCACCTGTCTCATTTCTGTACCCTTGCCAATTTATCAATAACCGTTTGGTGCTTGAGATGGAAGAAACATTGAGGCTGGCCCACAGCATAGCTGACTGGGAAACACGGAATGAGTGACAGAAAATGTGAAGCATCTGGCCCAGGACTACTCGTGATGGGTACTCTCAGACCTGCTCAGGCCAAGGACTCCATTTCAGAAGGCTAAAATATTCTTGCTTCCCCGAGCGGTCCTGAAGGTTCATCTTATGAACAGCACTTTTCTTCTGCTGCAAGGAAGAACTGCCCATCATAAGTGAAGATCAGTCTCAGGATCACCTGAAGAAGCTGAAAGTGTCCAAGTCCATGGGATACACCCAAAGGTCCTGAGAGAACTGGCAGATGAGGTTGCTAGACCCCTCTCTATTCTATTCCAAAAGTCATGGCGGTCTGGTGAAGTCCCCACTGAGTGGAAAAGGGGAAACATCATTCCTATTTTCAAAAAGGGTAGGAAGGAGGAGCCAGGGAACTACAGGTCAGTCAGTCTCAGTAAGATCATGGAGCAGATCCTCCTGAAGGCACTACTGAGACAGGAGATTTGTGAAGAGGTGATTGGGCCCAATCAGCATGGCTTCACCAAGGGCAAGTCCTGCCTGACAAACCTGGTGGCCTTCTATGAACAGGTCACAACATTAATGGATGAGGGGCAGGTGACTGATGTCATTTACCTGGACCTGAGCAAAGCCTTTGACACTGTCCTGCACCACATTCTGGTCTCCAAGCTGGTGGAACATGGCTTTGATGGGTGGACCACTAGA
>VXBP01002088.1:6235-30941 GCA_013400115.1 Rhinopomastus cyanomelas | reverse complement strand
AGTGCAGAGGAGGGCCACGAGGATGATCAGAGGGCTGGAGCAGCTCTCCTATGAGGCCAGACTGAGAGAGTCTGGAGGAGGCTCCCAGGTGACCTTATTGTGGTCTTCCAGTATCTACAGGGGGCCTACAAAAAGGCTGGGGAAGGACTATTTAGGATGTCAGGTAGCGAGAGGACTAGGGAGAGTTTAGCAAAGCTGGAGATGGGTGGATTTAGAGTGGATGTGAGGAGGAAGTTCTTCAGCATGAGAGTGGTGAGAGCCTGGAATGGGTTGCCCAGGGAGGTGGTTGGTTCCCCATTGCTGGAGGTGTTTAAGGCCAGGCTGGATGGGGCTCTGGCCAGCCTGATCTAGGGTGGGGTGTCCCTGCCCATGGCAGGGGAGTTGGAACTGGATGATCCTGTGGTCCCTTCTAACCCAGACTGACTGTATGACTTGGTCTGGGTGATCCTGCTGTGGCAGGGGGATTGGACTAGCTGATCTGTCGATGTCCCTTCCAATCCCTAATGATTCTGTGATTCTATGATTGGTCTGTCGTGAGTCATGAACATTTTCAGTCCTGTTTATCCCAATTCAGTGTCCCAGTCTTCTCAGGCAGAGCTGCACTCTGTGTTTACAGATACGCTAACCTTTGTCTGACTCTGTTGACAACAAACAGGTGATGTGAAACACTACCTCTATCAAAGACAGGGAGAGTCTTGTCCTTGGCTGCAGTAGGGTCTTTTTCCTCCTGCAATATGTGTTGTTCGTAGCGTGGTCCAGAATCACATTGTGTAAGTTCTCATAATTATTTCTTATTCTACTAGTGTGTGATTTTGCAAACTTCATTAGCCATTTCCTATTTTATTTAAAAAAAAAGAAGTAGTACTAGGCCAAGGGTCATCACTGCAGAGCTTTTCAGAGACACCTTCTTCCTTTATGCATTCTGTTTAAGAAACACCCCATAAAAACTATCAGTTATTTATTAATCCACTTAGTGCTTGCAATATTGACATTGGATGCTGTTAATTTTTAAATCAGAATGTCACACAATAGGAGGTTAAATGCTGCATCGAATTCTCCCTCTGACATCTGACAGAACCTCATTTCCTTCTCTTTTGCTGGGATCACTGAAAGTGCTGCCTGACCCACAGATTGCTGGCCATCCTTTTAGCCTGACTGAAAAATACCACAGCAGTTTCAAAGCACATTTCCATTTTTCCAGGCTCTATAAAAAAATTACTGTTAGTGGTTTGCAGAGTTTGCTGCTTTAAGCATGTGCTCAGTAATCTCAAGGACGTGGAGAAAGCTTTGCAATAAGTATAATTAAATCCCAGCTCTTCTGTAGAGCAGATAGATGGAATTAAAGACCTCACTACAAATCACTTCCAATTATTTGTAGACAGCATCTTTTGTATCCAGCTCACTTGGATTTTCATCTCTGACAGTCTGCTCCCAGGGATACCAGATGCTTGGCAAGGAACAAGGATCTTTCTTCTGGAGAGAGTCCAGTGTAGGGCAACGAGGATGATGAAGGAGGTAGAGCACCTCCCTTATGAGAAGAGCCTGAGGGAGCTGGGTCTCTTTAGCTTGGAGAATAGGAGACTGAGGGGTGACCTCATTAATGTCTATAAATATACGAAGGGTGAGTGTCAGGAGGATGGAGCCAGGCTCTTTTCAGTGTCATCTAGTGCTAGGACGAGGGGCAATGGGTGTGAGCTGGAACATAGGAGGTTCCGCATCAACCTGAGAAGGAACTTCTTCACAGTGAGGGTGACAGAGCACTGGAACAGGCTGCCCAGGGGGGTTGTGGAGTCTCCCTCACTGGAGATATTCAAGACCCGACTGGATAAGTTCCTGTGTGACTTGGTCTAGGTGATCCTGCTGTTGCAGGGGGATTGGACTAGATGATCTTTCGAGGTCCCTTCCAATCCCTAATGATTCTATGATTCTCTGACGGTACCATGTTCTCTGTCTCTGCTTTGGGTTATGCTCTGCACCCACAGTTTGCTCCACCACCCAGGTCCATATTGGCGATGGGGCTGATTCTGTGCTAATGTGAACATTTTGAAGTCACATAAATGAATGATCTTGTTGAACTGCCTTGTCTACACAAAGTGAAGTAAGAGAATCTGTACAGATGTATTATCAACATCTAAGTATGTCAATAGCAGAAGTAATTGTGGGCAATTAAACTTGAGGAAGATCACATTTTGGCCTTGAATTTTGAGTAGTTTTCCTTTCCAATGCAACTGAAATGGAGGCAATCTTTTACCATCTTCCAGCAAAATTGCATTTCTAACTCTAACGTTTTTTCCTGTACATTCTGAAAATTGTGAAAATACTATGTTGTTATTAAAAAAGAGAGACATGACAATGTCTGGGTCCCAGTTGTTCTCTGCAGGAGCCTGAATAAAACCGTTTGCTCACTTCCTCTGCAGGAGTTGGTAAAGGCTGTTTCCTAACCCGTAAGTTACAAACCCTTTGCAGACCACATCAGCCACATAAAATATTGAATAAGATGGCCCCTCCTTTCTCATGAGACATCTGTGAATAAATGATTTTGCTTAAATTGGATGAAGGTATTTATCTAATACATCCTCGGGGTTGATTTAAAGGGCAGTAGTGCCAAGCACTGCCACGGTCTCAGACCCATCCCTACCATGGGGGCTGATGAGCTGCCCTGTCAGCAGCAGTTTGCCCTCTGGAGATGCCAACTATGGATGGCCATTGCTACAGGCAGACTGTCAAACCTGCTGCAAAGATGCAGCTGCCTTCATAAGCAGCTACAAATGTTCTGTTGCCCTAGGTAACACCTTGTCTCTTCTGTTTGGCAGAGCTGACCCAGCTGACAGCTTCACTGCAGCTTCTGGTCCCTCCTCTGTATTCCGCGGGGTGCATTGCAGAGGGGACAGAGCCCGTGCTTCTTCTGGTCTTCAGTTTCTTTAGATCGGTATCCTTGCCTGTGCATTTGCTGTTCCTCAGTCTAAGGTATTTTTACTCCTTTCCACGGCTGCACTTGCTGCTTTGTAGCCTTCTTTTGCTGCCAAACTTCCTCCCAGCCATCTGGATGCTCAGCTAAATCATTTCCTGAAGAGTGGGTGTCCTCGCCTTGGGCCACAGTTGGTCTCAACAAGCACCTTGGTGACTTCCCACCCTGAGTCATAGTGGCAGATTCTGTGCTACTTCTGTGGCAGACAGTAAGTGACAGTGGCAGCATCCTGGGAATGAGCAGTTGGCAAGCTGGGAGAGGACAGAGATGCTGCAGGCTTCTCATAATAAGCAGAACCGGAGCCATCTCTTCAGTACACGGCAGAAGGAGTAAGCTGTGCCTCTGAACCGGCCTCACTGCTCCATAGTGACGTGCCACATTTTCTTTGCCACCTGGAGAGCCAGATGATTCCCTTCTTGCTCTCACGTATCTCTCCTCCAGCTCTCAAATTGCCACACGCTGGGGAATCCTTACTTGTCCCTGCTTGCACAGGCTGATGATGCACACTCCCAAGATGTTATTCTCAGCAGTGCTGCAGCAGAACAGCCACCGTTCTCCAAGCACAGCCATGCACAGAGACCCAGCCTTCAGCCTTTTCTGGCCTGCAAACCCACCAGTGCTTCCCTGGGGAGGTACAGAGCTGGAATCAAAGTGTCAATAGACTGACAATGGACTCACTTCTCCCTGTAACATTTTGCACACACTTCAGAGACAGTGTGTGGTCCAACGATTATCAGCAGGACACAGTCCAGCTTCATCAGATTGTGACTTTTCTAGCATTTCTAGATAAATTGTCTAGATTAGCATGAACTAATCCTTTCAGGAGAAAGCAGAAATCCCAAACCTCTGCTGGTGGATTGCTATGTCCATCACGCTAAGCAGCCTGCTTGTGCCACTTGCCTTACCCAGGAGCCCAGATGTGAGGTGGCTTTCTGCGCAGGTGAATCCCCTCGATCCAAGAAAAAATCAGCTGAGCAAAAGTTTTCTCGTGATGCTTGACTGGTGTTCTGGTGTTTGAGTTTTCTTTAATTGTCCAGAGAAACTGCAGAGCAGGGAAGACCATACAGAAATCTACCTGCAGAGAGGTTAAAGACTTTTCTTCAGCTGCCTCTTCCTGGCTCTTTTACGAACACACACTGAATGATATTATTTGGCTCTCAAGCAGAGGTTTCAGTTCTTCCTACACAAATTCAGTGGGTGAATCCCTTCTCCCCGGTGTGAACGATGTCCTTGTTCCCTGAAGAGTATGAAGTTTAAAATTCCATTTTGCATGAGAATGTTACTGAATCCCCTCTGTTTCCTCCTTACTTGTGTTTTGTGCGCTGTGACTTCTGACACTAACCTGTTGCACGTGTTTTGTCTTGCTATTAATGCCTAACTAACGACATCGAAGGTAAAACCTTGCAAGTCTAAAGCAAGTGCAGGCTGGAAAAAAGGCCTTTTCCCCCCCAAGTGACACTTTTCTTTCTGTTTGGAGAGAAGGACAACGCCAGGATGGCTGGGGAAATGACACTAGGTCTGAGCACCACTCGGGGCCAACTCCACAGTGACACCCCTAAACTTTGAAATGTTTGATCCAACTCAGTGGGAGGTTTTAAGAGACTAATTGACACGAAAGCCATTCACAATCCCAGTACTATAGTGGACACGCTAATTGTTGGCTAGTATAATAATTACAAGTCTCTTAAATGTGTTTTTACAAACATTTGGTCCTTCTGCACAGCAAGTTGACACACAAAGGTGAGTGTTTGAATTCTGCACTTTGAATAGGACTGGTTCTTTTGAGTGCTTTCGATCATAATGGCTCTAAAGCATCTAAGCGCTTGAGTCCTCACCAATTCCTGTCATGAGCTTTAACATCAGAGACAACAGTTAAACGAGTGACATCTCCCTCCTGCAAATGTCATAACAGTTCATACTTAATTGTTCATAAATAAGAAATAGAGGTGCTTTTTTTTACAAAGTACCCTCCCGAGGCAAAGCTGCATAAAGACCTTGAGGGCACTAAAACATGTAAGAAGAGTAATTTTACTACATTAGATTGGTAGCAGTAGCACCATTAACTGCATTATGCTGACACAAGAAAGTAATTCTTGATAAAGCCATTTTCCTGGGATCACCTCCAGAGGTCAATCTTGCAGAGACCACGGTCTTTGAAAGGCCCACTCTGATAATTATACATTATTGTCATGCAGTGGTGAGGTGTTCCTGAGGCAGACGCAGCCTTAAGTCAGATAACAAGTTCTTACCTTCATCACACACCTGAAAAAAAAGCCTTTACAGCTGCATCTTTGTTCTTAAAGAAGTACTGTTAGTAGTGTTTACAGCATATTGCCTATTTTCTGTATGTTACTTGAGTGCAAACTGCACAACATTTCACTTTACAAATTTAAGTTATCAGTAACCTGTGTGTTCGCATGTGAACGTCGTCAAACACCTCTGTAGGTGTGACTTTGGGATGCACATACAGAAGAAAATCAAGTGTCAGCATTTGGCAGTCATGCAGCTGACATGTGTAATGCTGACTCATTAATGGTATTAATGGTTCACATCACGATTGGAGGGACAGACAAGTGTGAAGACATGCTTTAATCTGAGAGACCCACTTCCCAAACCTGTCTAATTAACAAAGATGAGGCTACGAGAGGACTCCATCAACCCTTCTACTCACAAAGGTGACTTGTTAATAGGGGCCTTCTTACCACTAGATCAAAGCAAAAAATGGTTCATTGCTAGAAACTGAAGTCAGCTAAATCCCAGCTACATATGGGCTCTTAAAAGATTTGGCAGAACTTGAGGGCTGATGTTGTGATTGCCAGGTGTGATGAGGAGCCCTGCGGGTAATGAACTGAGGTCCTTCTAGACAAATGCCCCCTCAAATGTAGTTCATTTAAGGAGATCACCTGGCCTGCACCATGCTTGGGTTTCACATCCCCTTGTCCAAAGGATGCAGGCACCTTCAAACATGTTCTAATATTGTAATGCATGCTTACATGGGGTTGAACATTTGAAATGATATTGTAGTTATTGTATTACATAATCTTCAGATCACAGTGCTCCCCTGTATGTCTTGCTGGTAATGCCCTGCAGTGGCAGTTCTTTCACTGTGGCACATGCCACTGCAAGCTCTCAGACCCAGACTTTGCAGATGGTGAGCAATACATCTCCATTTCTGAATTTCCAGGTGTGCTGCAATTCAGCAGATGCCTGCAAGCCACGCTCTCCCTGAATTCATTGCCTGTGAAGCAGCATCAGGTTCACCTCAACTTCAGAAGCTCAGCAAGTTTACTTCTGAGAAAAGCTATACAGAAGAGTGAAGGTTAAATTCCTGATTACAAACCAAGTTCTGGAAGGAAACAACAAACAACAGAAGCAACTTCCAGTGTACTTGTCATTGTGAGATCTCTCTGGGGCCCAGAAGCTGAGGAAACAAATCAGCAGTGCTCCTCTTCTTCAGTGTTATCTGAAGGAACCATCACTTCTCTCGCAATCCTGCACCCCGCCTCCCCCACCCCGTGACAATGACAGTTGTCTGTTGGGCTGCCTCTTGAGTGCAAATGAAGTATCAAATAATTTCCTGGGGACTTCAGTTCCCCTTCCTCCTTATCTTCTAATTTAGGGGAACTTAACCGTGCCACAGCTTTGATTAGCTCTTCTTTGTGAGAATGCAAATGTCGTCAGGTTGTCTGGGACCAGGGTGTGATCTCTCTTCAGAGCCTCTGTGCAACACTGATTTCTTATCTAGGCTCTACCTTTCTCTTCCTTTGAGAAGGTCTTATAGATCACAGCCGCTAAAAAGTGTTAATTGTGCAGTGCCCTGGGCAGGCTGGCAGTCTGTGAAGCTTCACCGGCCTCTTTGCAAGAAGAACACCTGACATATCCATTGTGGAGATCATCACCTGCCATTCAGAACACCTCTTGCTGCTGCTTTGCCCTTCTCAGGCAACATTCACCAGCGTTGGGGTGTTTTACCACCACAGACGGTCTTTGCCAAGTATCTCCCGTAACGTTACAGAAGGGTTTGGTCAGTCCAGTTCCCCCTGCCGGCGTGTCACGGAGTGTTTAACATCGCCTGCAGAACACACTTTCACCTCCTGTTGCCATCTCAGAAGGGTCTCCTGAGAGCCTCAGCTAGTGATTGCCCCCATATTTCTGACACCCTACAGTCTTCTACAAGCTATTTGTAGGAAACCCAACACCTTAATGTTCATTGCTGCAGAAGAAACCAAGGCGCATGGAAATCCAGGCACCTTTCTAAAGAAACTCATTCCAGTGACTAACACCGCCCCCCTGGCCCCGCCATCCCTCCTTTCCCTTTAAGCTTCATTGCTGTAGGCTCCGGTTCTGAAGACACGTTATGAATCCTTTGGTGACTTCTGTTCCCAAGCAGAGAAGGGTTCAGCTTGTAAGATGCAGTATTCTTCCTTTTCAGTAGTTTTGTTAGTTCAGTCAGGAGTCTGACAGTCAAAGTGTTTGCTGGAACTGCCCCCACAGAGGCGATTGTGAGGATGAGCAGCTCTGCTAGACTCTGCATCTGAGTTTTAACAGCACTTGTTGCTGAAGCCCAGATTCTTTGTTTAATACAGAGCAATACACTTTGAAAACTGAAGAAAAAGTGATATTCTGCCTCACGGGTGTTTCAGCTGGAGTAGCTCTGAGTCAGTTTTAAGGACCCTGACTCATACCCTCAACAATTTCAACAATCAAAAGAAGTATTTAAAAACAAGGGCTTGATTCTGATCTTCAACTGCTTTACACTGCCATTAAGTCAGTCTTGGTAAGATAAATCTTTGATAACTTATAGGCACTTGGACACCTAGAGCATGGATAAAAACCACCATCCCCATGATTTTGTTCAATCTTTTGATTTAAGTAACTGTAGCCATGGGGATCAATGGCTCCTCTTGTTATTTCAAGTAGTTTTGATGCTACTCTGACGTGTGCTGGAAGATGATACTAAGACCTCTGGAGGTAACCTTATCTAACAACCACTTAAAAGTGATGCTGTCATCAGTAGCCAAGAACTGGAGGCAAGTCCTCAGTTGACAAAGTGAATGATGGTGAAGTCAGCAGCAGAGCAAATAATGAGGAATAATGCAATCTGCTTCCAGAGGACACGGATCATTAGGCTTATTAGACCAGCAGATGGTAAAAGAATTTCAATGTAGAATTCTGTGAAATAATTAGTCCAAGACTGAGGAAACAGACCAAGAAATAGGTGCTAAATTGAGCTCTCTTATAAGACCGGAACTTGTATGAAAACAGGAATGGGGATGTTCATGCCCACTAATGCCTCAGGAAGAAAAATGCACCAAATGTTGTATCGACAAAGACAAGCTGAAAAAGTGATGCTTTTTCTGTACAAGACACTTGTCAAGCACTGTTTCACACACCAAGCACCGCATCGCTCCCTGCTCACATCAGTAGGCTGTTATTACCTTGGAGCAGGTACAGGCTGGGTCAACAAAGACTGCACTGGCTCTGCAAAACAGACTATAAAGGAAAGTTAAAGGAACTGTGCTGCTTTATATCAGAGAGCCTTCAAGGAGGCATGGGGGAAGTTTTTTCAAGTTAAAAACTGGATCAATAAAGTCAGTGTAGATAGTATTTTTAAACCGGTGTGGGGCTAAGACTATTTTTGAGTAGGAATAGAACAGGGAACACATTATTATAAAGAAGTAATGCACCAAATGAGTTGTTGGTGCCTAAACTGCAACACTGCCGTGTTCCAATAAAGCAGAATTACGTGCCTGACCTTGCAGATAACAGCTACCACCGGCCTTTTCTTCTTCTCAAAATATGCAAAAGTCCACTTGATAATTAATGATTTTGTTAACTGATAATTGCACTTCTTGTTCAGAATTCCACAGGTTTGGAGCAGATCCCAGGGATCAGAATTACGGGGAACCTGTTCCTGATTTGCCCACCCACACAGACTGACCTTGGAAGACTTAACATGAAGCAGCTCAACTTCTTTGGCTGCAAGGCTCTGCTTGAAAAGTGCTCTAGTATAACTAAATAAGAGGCACCAAAAGAATATAACTGTTAATTATTTTCTGTTCTGGGTCTCCTACTAGTCTAAGAGAGAGCTACTTGATTTTTCTGTTAAATTTTTGAACGCCCCTACAGACTCCTGTTGCCATGGGGTCTTGTTTCTGCACGTAAAAAAAAAAACCATTCATATATTATGTTCCGACTGCTGTCATCATCTTTACTGACTGTCACCTCAGATTGACTAAATCCCACAGAAACTTCATAACTGATGACATTTTCCAAGGCTGAGGAGAACTACTTGTTACCTCCTTTTGTGGTGGGTTCAAACTGCAAGTAAGGAGAAGGAAAAGCAGCCAGGTCTCAGGGTGGGGGGCTTGAATGGAATGTATCAGGCAATGGAACCGCTTACGGAAACAAAAAGGGTTTATTAAATCTAGAACTAAATACAGAAAGAAGAAAAGCCCAAGCCAGTTAAAACACACAAACCAGAAACCTCCATCATAATGCCATTACACACATTGCTGAGAAACAAATGAGCAAATCATTAGGTAAGCAGCCCTTGAAGACAAGCCGGGTGTCCCTGGGGCAGGGACATGCATGCAGATACTGAGCAGCAAAAGGGGAAAGGCCACCCCGAGAGCATCTCACCTCCTCCATTTTTCCCAAGCAATCTGCCAGAGGTTTAAGAAGAGTTACAAGTCCTTTCAGCTCCATTCTCCCGCTTACTCAAGCATCCCCTTCTTGAAAACAGGAATTATGTTTCCCCTTTTCCAGTCAGTGGGGACTTCACCAGACCACCATGACTTTTGGAATAGAATAGACAGGGATTTAGCAACCTCATTTGCCAGTTCCCTCAGGATCCTTGGGTGTATCCCGTCGGGTCCCATGCACTTGGACACTTTCAGGTCGTTCAGGTGATCACAAACCTGATCTTCACTTATGATGGGCAGTTCTTCCTTGCAGTCCCTGCCATTATTTTCCATGACTCCAGGAGTGTGGCTGGAGGCCTTTGCAGTGAAGACCGAGGTAAAGAAGTCATTGAGAACCTCAGCCTTTTCCATGTCACTTGTGACTACCTCACCTGTTTCCTTTCTGAGGGGACCCACACCTTCCCCAGACTTGTTTTTACTATTCATATACCTGTGGAAATTCTTGGTGGTCCCTCTGACCTCCCTGGCTAGATCCAGTTCAAACTGTCCCCTGGCCTTTCTAACCAGATCTCTAGCTGTCTGGGTGGCATCCTTATACACCCCCCCATTCTAGCTGTCCTCCCTTCCACTCCTTGTAGAGTTTCTTTTTGTGTGACAGCGTGTCCAGGAGCTCCTTGGTCAGCCAGGCAGGCCTCCTAGCATTCTTCCCTGCTTTCTTCTTTGTTGGTATACACTGCTCCTGGACAGAGAGGAGGTGATCCTTGAATACTAACCAGCTGTCCTGGATCCCTTTTCCCTCAAGGGCTTCATCCCGTGATACTTTGGCCAGCAGATCCTTGAAGTGATCAAAGTCTGCACGTCCAAAGTCCAGGGTCGTAACCTTAGAAAACTTCCTCCTGGTTGCCCTGAAGATCTGAAATTCAACTGCTTCATGGTCACTACAGCCAAGGTTGTCCCCGAGCCTCACACTGGTCACCAGCCCTTCCCTGATGGTGAGAACAAGGTCCAGCATAGCACCTTTTCTTGTTGGTTCCTCCACCATTTGGAGGAGGAAGTTGCCATCAATGCAATTCAAGAACAACCTGGATTGCTGGTGCCTTGCTGTGTTGTCCCTCCAGCAGATGTCAGGGTGGTTGAAATCCCCCATGAGGACCAGGGCCTGTGACCTGGAAGCCACTACTATTTCCCTGTGAAGGGCCTCATCTGCTAGGTTCTGCTGGTCAGGTGTAGCAGACCCCTACAGTAACATCACCCTCCCTCTTGTCTTCCCTTTAATTTTAACCCACACACTCTGAACCAGCTCATCATCCTTCCCCAGGTGGAGCTCCACTGATTCCAGCTGGTCACTGATATAGAGGGCAACACCTCCTCCTCTCCTTCCCTGCCTGCCCTTCCTAAAGATCTTGTTACCCATCTATCCCTACATTCCAGTCGTGGGAATCATCCCATGAGGTAATGGCCACGATGTTGTGGCATCCCAGCAGCACACAGTGGCTAGAACAAATAGGTGGCATGTACCTTGCATTCATATGATGCTGAGTAGATGTTTAAATAAAGCATCTTGTATGATGGAGGATATCTGCTGCGTTGGTGGAAATCGAGGACGAGGATATACTTAATAAAGCAGGCTCTTTGCAGCTTCACTGCAGTGACCTGAAGAATCCTGGGGCAGGAACTCATGCCTGGCAGGAGTAGACAAGAGGGCTGCAGCTGAAGGCAGCTGTGAGCAAGGGATGATGAAAAGGGAAAGTTTATAGATAATTGCTCCTTGCTGACCAAAATCATGCCCTCACCTTGCAAAACTGAAGCAAAACTAAGGATGCTTTGCAGTGCCACTCAGAAAAGGTGTTTTCCACGTGTTCTTACCTGAGACAGGAACCAGGCAGTGCTGAACAGGGCACAGCGGGGTGTGATCCCTTGGGCTGATCTGCCCGGGCTTTGCCTTGATTATAAATATCCTGATGCAATTTATTCAAGAGGAGACAGACTGACAGGCACAGAACTTAATTAAACTAGCTTGAAGTCAGTGTTGAACTCCCAGCTCACACCTGTGTGGCACAGAAGGTGCTGATTTACAAAGGAAGAGAGTCTGCCCAGCACCAGTGGAGATACTCCAGCAACATTCCAGGGGTGTCCCCTCCCTTTCCCTCATCTTTGTGCTTCTTTCTCGCACTGTTCACTTTTGGAAGCCGGGTTATTAAACAGGGAGCACGAATCCAGAGTGAGGGCTGTGCATGTATAATGCATGTGCCCAAGTGGACCTTCAAGGTTGTTTCCTTCCTCTGTTGTCTGTGTCGGTTTGCAGGTTAATGTAAAGTAGGCTTTTCCTCTTTGTTCTGTAAGTCGCTTTTGCTGCCCTCAGTTCCTTTTGGAATTAACTTTGGAGTCACAGAAAACAATTTTATAAAAGCAGTATTACCAGAAATGAAACAGAGAGCTCAAAGTCTGTTCAGAGGAAAAGTCTTTCCATTTCTGTGGCGTTTTTAATATTGTCTCCATGTCCTCACTTGTGTTAGTTGCAGCAGGCTTAGGTAAAGAAGCCACCCGCACAGAGAAATAAATCACTTTACGCACGCCTCTTAAAAAAGGTGAAATCTCGTGGTTAGCAGAGTTTCAATATCTCCTGTTCAGTTTTGCTTCTGTTGTGGGGTCCATGACTGTGAGATTTCATCCTTTCAGACTTTGATGTGATTTTGTTTTGCATAAGTATCTTTCATTTTGCATTGTGCGAGCCAAATTCAGGCAGGGTCAGCTCTGTGCCATTCCTTTTGAAGTCATCAGGCTATTAACTCTCATGGAAACGAGTAGTAAGACTAGATTTTTGTCTTTGTATCTCAGAATGGGATCTCTGCGTTGAAGAAAACAAATGATGAAGTCCTGACACAGATAATCATGGAATCATGCAAGCAGTTCAAATCCTTTGATTTATTCATTGGACATTAAAAGAGCCTAAACTCCGATTTTGGTGGGTCAGGTTTTCACAGGTTTGCATCAGTCTCATTACTGGAGCTTAGGGCACTTGCAGCAGAATTTGCCTCTTAAAGGCTCTAAAGAAAAATGCAGACAACATTTTTTGTAGCTACTTGCAAGGATGATCTTATGATTCCCAGGAGTTGATTATTTGTTCACCTTTATCCAGAGGATTTAACGGGAAAAGTATCCTCTAGTAATGAACCATCTTCTGTACTTGGTATGGATTCAGGGAAGTTAATAACTAAAGGAAAAATACATTTAATATTGTTAGTGATGTTATAGACCCTAACCCCCAGAATTCTCCTTTCTGAAGAATTCCTGCCACTGCCATGGTCACACTCGAGGTTAGAAAGAGTTAAACCAGCTCTCAAAACCAGCTACAGTTCCCAGGAGTGAGCAGCCACCTGGCACAGTCATAGTGCCATAGACTCTTCTGGAGCCATCAGAGTGGCTCCTCCATGAGTGCACACCCAGGAGGAGTGCACATCCAGGAGGAGGGCCCACTGGTCCTTACTGGGATGTTCACACAGAAGCCCAGGAACATGTCTTGAGTTGGAAGGGAAGCATAAGAATTGTCAAGTCCAACAAATCACTCCTCACAGGACTGCCTAAACCAAACCATAAGGCTAAGAGCAGCATCCAGATAGTGCTTGAACTGTTACAGGCTTGAACTGGTGCTGTGAGCACTTCTGCCTATGAGCATAAGGTACTCGACGCCCCATATGGAAAAGGGAATGAGGTTGGAGGAGGAAGGGAGGACTTGAGAGGAGGAACGATACCACCAGATCCAGATCTTCAAATCCATACAGATCATCGCACATCCTCTGGTGGGATGACCCCCATATACCTTTTCCACACTGAACACAGTCTCCAGTGTTGATGGATCGGTGTCCCCTTCATAACTTCCAAACCTCTTCAGTTCTCCAAAATGTTTTACTGGAGAAATAGAGCCAGACTAGGAAAGAATAAAGGACAGACTGATATTCTAACCAGCCATGTATCCTGATCACTTTGAGTGTTGCCATCTTCTGTGATTAAAACAAACTGCGAACGAAGCTGCATACAAGTCCTGCCGTGAGAGAGAGCAACTAGCAAGGGTGGCACCATGGGGAACTGATGTGGAAAGGTGTCATAACTTGTTTTTCAATAAATACAATGGTGTAGAATTTGGAGTAGAAAGTTGTGTGGCTTTGGCTATTAACTCTCTTCATACTCTTCTGCACTCTCACATAACCACGCTTTGAAATGCTTTATAACATGTTTTGAGGTCACCCCTGTAAACTCAGACTTTATTTGGCTTGAGACGTACAGAGGAGAAGGGTTAGAGGTGCAGTGTGTGCCGCTGCCCCTGCTCTGGTTCAGCACCCTGTGGGGGGTTCCACGTGAGGCCGACTCCGCACAGACCGATGCAATCACAGTAGAAGCCGCTCACTAGCCCTCAGGCTGTCCCTTACGTACAGTCTCTCCCTCCACGTGATCTCACAAGTTACAACAACAAGTAGTGCTGTCTTGCTCACAAGACAATCGCGCTGGCTCTCCAACTGGTTCTTCCTCTGGTCCGGCTGGCAAGCAGGTAGAGCTTCCCCTCTTCTGCATCCAGGTGCCCCATCCTTGTGTCTTGTGGCCTTCTTGGTTATCTCGTCTCCGTGGCACCTGGTTCTTCTCCACCAGCTGCAGAATTCCTTAGCTATGGTGGCTGAAGCAGCGTCCACCACCACAGCACCCTTAGACACTTTTTCTGTAACAAGACCAAGCTGTCTGTTGTGATTCACTGACAGACAACAGTGAATGTTTGGGATGTTTCAGAAACAGTTGTTAAGTGAAAGATGCACAATTACTTCTTACTGAAGATGCAAGGATCCAGCTGGCACTCAAATATGTCCATTAAGAGTCACGTGAGGCAGGTGAAGCAGCGATGAAGATCCATGCAGAGAAAGATCATGAATATGTGTGGGATGCTACCCAGAGAAAAGAATCTTTGAAAAATAAGTGAAGATTCATCGGTTTCTCCAAAGTTTTGTTCTGATTTATCACTGAGACATTTTTTTAAATTACTACTGTTGATGAAGTGACACAAGCCAAAGAGAAATATATACAAACCAATTTTACCTCCAACATTAATCTCCACGTCTGGAAATGCGCTTGGAGGAAAATACTGATCTCTCTCTGCCTTTCAGCAAATGGCAATCCGTTACAGGCTGGAGGAGTGACCTGGTGCCGGTGCCTCTCAACAAATGAATCACTTTCCCCTGTGGCTACCAAACAATACAGAGAGCAGAGGTTCGATTTGTTGTCGTAAGGCATGGTGCATCCAAAACCTTAGGAGGCACAGTAATTGCAGCAGGGGAAAACATAAAATGTGTCTGTCTTAAATCAGAGGAGACGTGGGGCCATGAATTGGGGAACGCTTTGGCAGGGGTAGGGCACAGCATGGGCCACAGCCTGCAGGACTGTCAGCAAAACAAGCTGGGGCACTCTGGAGCCACAATTTTGAAAGAGATTATGTGTTAATAAGGGACATGTACAACAGTCTGCAAAACAATCATGTTTGTAGCTGGTGTGACAGCAGCAGTGAACCCTGTGGTAGGAAAGAAGGTCCAAGGTTACGGATCGGGCTGGTCTGAGAAGAGACACAACACGGAGCTGAGCAGGAGCAACCAGCAATATGCACAGACACCATCCATTAGCCCCATTAGGGGAGTTTGGCATGATCTGTGTATTTGTGCATGTGATAGGAAGCTAAAAGCAGTCTTTCAAGAGAGGACTACAGACCTGAAACTGTACTGACAAGGCAGAAGGTGAAAACATATGCAGATGCACAACGGGGAACTGGCAGATGTGGTTTATTGGGAGGCAGAATAATGTGGGACTGAGAAAAATGCAGCCACTAGGAAGGTAAAGTCCATTTCCCAGGTAAGAATGACAAGAGAGTGGTAGACTTAAGATGTAGGAAGAGATGATATAGGAAGAGATGATGGATGAGACAAGGAAGTGACGATGGGGTTTTCTCTTGCCAAACCTACCGTTTGATTCTGGGTGCTGAGTTCAGGGAAATGGACCAACCCAGCTTGCAGCTCTTAGCGTGGGAGAGGGAACAGACTTATCAGAATATTTCAAATTGGCTAGTGTCAGCAAGAGGTAATGAGAAATGGAGGTGATAATAGATGATACGATAACAATCTGTCCAGGTGGAAGGACAAAAAGACCCTGTTAACTATCCTGATCTACCGCCGTCACTTCATACCATGGTAACGCAAATGAAATGAAGAATTACACTGTAGTTTGGCATTTGAGTTGTCAGGATGGACTTCAGAGTGGTAAGAAAACACTCACATCACTGTATAAATGAATCATACTGTGGTTTAGGTTGGAAGGGATCTCAGAGGTCGTCTTGTTCCAATCCCCCTGCCATGGGCAAGGACACCTCTCACCAGACCAAGCTGCCCAGAGCCCCATCTGACCTGGCCTTTTCCTGTTGTTCTGCAGGTGCAAGATAAGTAAGTTAGAGTTCTGCTTTTCATAGAATTGTTTAGACTAGAAAGGACCATTAAGATCATCAAGCCCAACCATTAACATAGCTGTATCAAGCCCACTGCTAAACCATGTCCCTAAGCTCCATATCTACGTGACTTTTAAACATGTTCCAATCCGTAATGATTCTATGATTCCATGATTCTATGTTCAGGGATTTCAACTCAACCACCTCCCTAGGCAGCCTGTTCCAAGGCCTGATGACCTTTTCAATAAAGAAGTTTTTCCTAATGTCTACTTGAACTACTTGAGGCCCCTTCCTCTTGTCTTATCACTTCTCACTTGTGAGAAGAGACCATCACCCACTGCTCCACAACCTTCTTTCAGTTAGTTGTAGATAACAATTAGGTTTCCCCTCAGCCTCCTCCTCTTCAGACTAAATAGCCCCAGCTGTCTCAGCTGCCTCTTATAAAGCTTGTTCTCCAGACCCTTCACGCACCTTGTTGCCCTTCTTTGGACCCACTTGAGCACCTCAGTGTCTTTCTTGTATCGAGGCACCCAAAACAGGACTCAGTACTGAAGGTGTGGCCTCACCAGTGCCAAGTACAGGAGGACAATCACTTCCCTACTCCTGCCAGCTGCCCTGTTTCTGCAAGCTAGGATGCCATTGGCCTTCTTGGCCACCTGAGCTCACTACTGGCTCATATTTAGCCAGTGATCTCTTTCTGTCGGGCACCTTTCTGGTGACTTTTTCATAGCCCTGTACTACTGCACTGGATTAGTTGTTGTGACCCAAGTCCAGGAGCCAGCGCTTGGCCTTGCTGAAGCTCATACAGCTGCCCTCAACCCATTCATCCAGTCTGTCCAGATCTCACTGCAGGGCCTCTCTATCCTCAAGCAGATCAACACACTTGCCCAACTTGGTGTTGTCTGCAAACTCACTGAGGGTGCTCTCGATTCCCTCATCCAAACATTCAGTAATGATATTAAAAAGGAGCAGCCTCGATACTGGTCCGTGAGAAACACCACTTGTGACTGGTCCCCAACTGCGTTTAACTGCCTTCACCACCACTTTTTGGGTCAGACCATCCAGCCAGTGTTTAGGATGTGGCAGTAACTTCAACTTACAAGTCTGGTGATTGGCTAGGAGGGTGTTCTTAGAGATCATCTCTTAGTGCTCTTCTGTGTTTGGCAGCAGCTGATGATAGATAAAGGCAAGTGAAGTGGTCTAGAAACAGTGGGCAAACTGCAGTGTTATTCACAAGGTGTCAACATATTGCTGCAGATAAAGATCATCTTCCAGCTTCAATCCCTCTATCAGCCAACAGTACCTGCTCCTGGAGCAGAAGACCTCCCAGCCCCAGAATTCCTTGGTATGATTTAGCTTAATCACCCAGTTAAGCTTTTCCATCCTCCACTAGCTGAAGAATCTCATCTTTGACAATTCCCTTCAATTTTTGCTTTAGAGAAGACTTCAAGCAACCAGACCAAGACCTGGTTCCAACACTGAAACAAGTGACTAGCTATGAGCTGTGTCTGAGCTGCAGATGGCAGGATCACGTGCTCTATGCTGCAGCTACAACTGCAGCAAGGAGCTCCCTCAGAGCTGCCAGTGGTTTATGAAGTCTGTACTCACTGCAAAATGGGGAGATCTGGGGCTCTGCTCCAGTGGACCCCGACTTTTGCCCTGCATACGTGCAGCACTTTGCACAGCACGTGCATTTGCTAGTGAGCCACGTGCCACAGCGCTTCAAAACTGTGTTTTCGTCTCTGCCTCATGTGAGGGAAAGCTGGCAGCAGTCCAGAGACAGTCACTCCTCCCTGGGGATTCCCTGGAATGGCTTCCCTCTCTGGGTGAGCTGGGTGGCTACGGCCGTTACGCGGGGAAGTGGCGCTTGGGATGGACTACCTCTGCGGACACCAGCAGTGCAATTGGATTAGGCAAGCTGCCTGCACACCTGCTCATTTAACTAGCCAGCTCCCAGCACTGATGGCCCAGACATGTCCTGAAATGTTTTTCTCACCGTTAGACTCAAATGCCAACCTGCATTTCCAGATGGAGAGGCCAGTGTAGCCTGCACCTCCCAGTATGGAGGCCAGCATAGGAGCACAGTGCAGGAAGGATGCAGGGACAGACTGCCCCACTGGGCATTCAGAAGCAACAATAGCTAGTCTCTAGGTCAGGAATGGCATCGGGAATATTTAACAGCCCTCTTCACAAGAGGGACGAATAACCTTCCCGTAAACAACTGAAGGAGGTTGTACTAGAGACAAACAGGCTGATACTTCTTGTGCTTCTCTTCTGTAGCTGTTCTCTCTCTTCCACAGAGTTTCAAAACAGGCTTAGGTTACAGGAAGTCTACAGCTCCCCTTTAACAGGATCTACATCTCTAACACAGATGGTAGCCATGGATTCTGGATTGCTTCTTTTAACAAATACTTCTGCTTCCCCCTCCCACCCCCCACTTTTGCGAGACTTCCTTCCAGCTTTTGACTCTCTCTCTCTTTCTTGGGAGCACATGTTTCTTCCTCCAGAAAGAAGATGTATCATGGTCTCTAATTTGTCTTTTATTCCCACCAAACACCACCTCTGCTACAGTCCTTTTCTCTTCCTGACCTCCATTTCTCTGTTAACATTTCCTTAAGCACCTGTCTTCAGCTCTCCTCCAATCAAGTGTCATGGAATCATAGAATCATAGAGTCATTAGGGATTGGAAGGATCCTCGGAAGATCATCTAGTTCAATCTCTGTGCCAGAGCAGGATCACCTAGACCAAGTCACACAGGAACACATTCAGGCGGGTTTTAAACGTCTCGAGTGATGGAGACTCCACAACCCCCCTGTTCCAGTGCTCTGTCACCCTCACTGTGAAGAAGTTTCTTCTCATATTTATGTGGAACCTCCTATGTTCCAGCTCACACCCATTGCCCCTTGTCCTATCACTAGATGACATCAAGAAGAGCCTGGGTTTGTTTACTCTGGAAAAGTGGAGGCTCAGGGGTGATCTTATTGCTGTTTATAACTATCAGAGGGGTGGTCAGACAGGGGTTGGTCTTTTCTCTCTGGCCACTGGAGACAAGACAAGAGGGCATAGGATCATAGGATCATAGGATGTTAGGGGTTGGAAGGGACCCAAGAGATCATCGAGTCCAACCCCCCTGCCGGAGCAGGACAAAACTATCTAACACAGATCACAGAGGAACGCATCCAGGCGGCCTTGAAAGTCCCCAGAGAAGGAGACTCCACGACCTCCCTGGGGAGCCTGTTCCAGTGCTCTGTGACCCTCACAGTAAAGAAGTTCCCCCTTGTGTTGAGGCGGAACCTCCTCTGCTGCAACTTACACCCATTGCTCCTTGTCCTATCACAGGGAGCAAGTGAAAAGAGCCTGTCCCCCCCCTCCTGGCCAGCCTTCAGGTACTTATAAACATTGATCAAATCCCCTCTAAGTCTTAAGCTCCATCAGGGGAGGTTTAGACTTGACATTAGGAAAAGATTTTTCACTGAAAGAGTGATCTGGTTTTGGAATGGGCTGCCCACAGAGGTGGCTGAGTCACCATCCCTGGAGGTGTTCAAGGTTAGGCTGGATGAGGTGCTGAGGGGCATGATCTAGATGTTAGATGTTAGGTTTACTGGGTTTATTTGGATTTAGGTTGGACTGGATGATCTTTAAGGTCTTTTCCAACCTTATCATTACTGTGATATTCAAAACCAAGCTGGACAGAGCCCTGAGCCTCAGCTACCCTCCTTTGAGCAGGATGTTGGAGTAGGTGACCTCTGGAGGTTCTTGCCAACCTCAACTGTTTGGTAATTTGCTGACTCTAAGACTCTGCAGCTAGCAGATCAGGTTTTTTTACAAGGTTTTCATTTCTTAAAAAATATTTCTAATGGCCTTAGTTAGAAAAAGAAAGGTATTGTGTAAGTGGGAGCAAACTGCTGCAAATGTTTGGCAAGAGACAAACCATGGTGTTTTTAGAGAGAAAATAATTTTGCCAGCTGCATTTGGCAGTAAGAAGGATCATGTTAGCTGGACACCATCGTTTCATGGCTCAGTCTCAAACGAACAGAAGTTACTGCAGTCTCAGCCTCCCTCTGGAAACCAAGGCTTTGCTGAGTTCTGAATGTTAACTTCAACTTACCACAGACAAACAAATTTCTAACAGAACACAGAAGAAACTTTACAAAACCAATGACTAAAATAATAATAGTTACTTAAACCTCCACCTAAGTGTGTTGCAGTTCAAGTCTGCTCAGGATCCCCTGATGCTGGTTGGAAGCAGCAGCACACTGCCTCCCTGTATCTCCTCTCAAGCAGCTCAAGGACACTTCTTCCTCACTCACTCATGGTGATGCTGGTGATTTTCTGGGACTCCAGGACAGCAGATGCTGAGAAATGAAAAACAACAGTGATGCAGTCTGCCAGATCTGGGAAGTGGTTTCCTTAGTTAGTGCTCTGCAGGCGCTTCACCTTCATGCAACCAATGCAGTAAACTTTTTGGCAGGGATGTGCTGGGCATCTTCACGGAGAGTGGAAGCCATCAGAACAGCATTAAGTGACATCAGTGGACATTATGCATGATTTCAGAGTAGTGTTTCTCAGCCTATTAAATAAAAGACCCCTGAAACAAGAAGAATCCACAATCCATCCTGTAGAGTGTTGCCATAACTGGTTTGCAATCAGTTCAAAGCTGGCTGCATTCTGAATGCTCAGCCACTGCTTTTCTTCTGCACCACTCAGTCTGCCTCCTTGCATATACTCTGGTCTTGTTGTAGAGAGGTGGTTTTCTGAGTCCATGTGTGCGTTCACAGAGATAAATAAAGGACAGTGTCGTTCTTGTGTGATGGCTTCAATGACTCCTGCAATCAGGGTGGAACATCTGCCTGTTGCATGGGAGCTCAGCATGTCCCGAACTCCTTTTCAGCACAATTCTCTACAACTACCTAACAGGAGGTTGTAGCAAGGCTGATGCTGATTTCTTCTCCCAAATTACTAATGATAGGACGAGGGGAAATGGCCTCAAGTTGCATCAGGGGAGGTTTAGATTGGATTTTAGGCAACGTTCTTTACTGAGAGAGTGGTCGTGGACTGGAACAGGCTGCCCAGGGAGGTGGTGGAGTCATTGGATCCCTGGAGGTGTTTAAAAAACTAATAGATACAGCTCTTGAGGCCATGGTCCAGGGGTTGAGATGAGGGCTGGACTTGATGATCCTGGAGGTCCTTTCCAGTCATAATGATTTCATGATTCTACAACAAATTAAAAAGTCAAGATTCAGATTTTCACTCATGATCTGAAGTCACTAGTTAGAACTACAAAATCAAGCAATGGGTCTTGAAAGTCAGGAGATTTTAAAAAGAAGATTGTTTGGTTTGAAGGGTTTTTTCATTATTTTTTGGCAATACTTACTCCAGATGAAGCAACCAGGTTTTTTTGCTCCCCTGACATGATTCAGAAATGTAAACTGACCTTTTGCTGCTGCAGAAATTCCTGTCATTGCAAACACACTTGCCACATCAGTTACAGACTCACAGAAAATTAGGAATTGGAAGGTGCCTCAAAAGATCATCTAATCCAATCCCCCTGAGGAACTTACCCAGGTGGGTTTTAAACGTCTCCAGAGAAGGAGACTCCACAACCTCCCTGGGCAGCCTGTTCTAGTGCTCTGTCACCCTCACTGGGAAGAAGTTCCTTCTCATATTTATGTGGAAGCTCCTATGTTCCAGCTCACACCCATTGCCTCTTGTCCTATCACTAGACGACATTGAGAAGATCCTGGCTCCATCCTCCTGACACCCACCCTTCACATACTTATAGACATTAATGAGGCCACTCCTCAGTGTCCTCTTTTCCAAGCTAAAGCTCCCTCAGCCTCTCCTCATAAGGGAGGTGCTCCACTTCCTTCATCATCCTCATTGCCCTACGCTGGATCCTCTCCAGCACCTCCACATCCGTCTTGAACTGAGGGTCCCAGAACTGGACACAATACTCCAGGTGTGGTCTCACTAGGGCAGAGCAGAGGGGAAGAACAATCCCTCTGATCTGCTAACCACCCCCCTTCTGATCCAACCCAGGATGCTGTTGGCCCTCTTGGCCACAAGAGCACATTGCTGGCTCACGGTCATCCTGCTGTCCACCCCCAGGTTCCTTTCTCCTACACTGCTCTCCATCTTTCGCTTAGTGTCAAACTCCTGCTTTCACTAGAAATCTACCAGTTTACCAGCAACCTACTGGGTTTAAGGTACTTGCATCCCAGGCAACCAACCCCTTGCAAATCCTGGGTGAGTCAGCACTGTGCATTGAAGACATCCTCAAGCCATCCTCCTGGCTGAGGGTGTGAATGCCAAACAGCTTCTGTGACAGTTCTCACTGCCAGCTCCTCTCACAAAAGTTGGGCATTTGAGGCACAAAAGGGACTTCTTCCCAAATCCACAATTAGTGCTTGTGAGAGACTGATAATTATTGTCTGGCAGCTTAACTGCCTCCAGCTCCCACCAAAATCCACGGCATTAAAAAGGAATTGCAAAAATGGTTTTGTTCTTAGACCATAATGAGTAGGTCCTTGGCTGTTGGTCTTGTGCAGTTGTGCACAACAACATTCAGCACTTTCCATGTGGCAATGTAAGACCTGCACAGAATATTCCCATACGGCCATAATACATTTCTATTTCTTTCTGCATGTGTAAGGAATAAAACAAGTAGTGCTTAACAAAAGTGGCACTTAAGCCCTCTCCATGTGAGCCCCTACCAAGCGATTCCATGTTTCTCATCATTTATATTTTATTCTGTGCAACAGTCTGTGCCATTGAGTCGCCTCTGTTTTTCATGGGCTGCTGATGCCACAAGTGCTGTCGCTGCAGTGATGGATGTGAGCTATCTGTAGGCAAAGTGTGAGCATTGATTTGTGTGCAGATGAATGAGCTGGGGGGTGAGGGATGGTTGTTTGCAGAGTGTCACAATGACAAGACCTTCGTGTGACAGCTCTCCATTTGCATGGCATATACATTAGTGAACAGGGGGCCGGTTCACTGTCCCTCAGACAGTGTCAGGGGCCAGGTCATAGTTTGTGCTGCCTGGCTTGTCCTGCCTGGGAGCTGGAGGGAGGGAGGGAGAGACTGGGGAGCCACCCACCTCGCTGATGCTGCTGCCCCCCTCCTCAGCCCAGCCGTGCAGTCGGCAGGAAGTCATCTGCGGCTGCTCAGTTTCTGCCCCCCAACCCCCTGGGCGGGGGTAAATATCGGCGGGCCGCATTGGAGACCCTGGGGGGCCATATCCGGCCTGCAGGCTGGGGTTTGAGGACCCCATTGCTACACAGCCTTCCACCCTACAGTTAGCAGGGCAGAACTTGTCCCTCTTTTGCCTTTTTGCCTCTTCGTATGACCTACACTGGAGGTGAAACCAGCTGACCAGTCTGCTACCGTATATAGGAGTCACATATCCTCAGCATAGACCCTGGCTAGCTGAGGAGGCCATGGTAGAATGTAGATCAGCAAACGCGACACCCATCTGAAAAAGGGCTGCCAGGAGGATCCCGGGAACTGCAGACCTGTCAGTCTGACTTCAGTGCTGGGGAAGCTTATGGAGCAGGTCATCCTGAGTGCCATCATGTGGCACATAAAGGATGATCAGTTGATCAGGCCCAGTCAACGTGGGTTTGTGAAAGACAGGTCCTGTCTGACTGACCTGATCTCCAACAAGGTGACCTGCTTAGTGGATGAAGGAAGACCTGTGGACATTGTCTACCTGGACTTAAATAAAGCCTTTGACACCATTTCCCACAGCATCCTCCTCCAGAAGCTTACGGCACCAGGCCTGGATAAGTACACACTGCACTGGATAAAAACCTGCCTGGAAGGCCAGGCCCTAAGAGTGGTGGCAAATGTAGTTAATCTAGAAGCCCACAAGTGGTGTCCTCCAGGGCTTACTATCCACACTTATTCTCTTTAACATCTTGATTAATGATCTGGATGAGAGGATTGAGCACACCCTCAGTAAGTTTACAGATGACATCAAGCTGAGCAGGTGTGTTGATCTGCTGGAGGGTAAGGAGGCTCCTCAGAAGAACCTAGACAGGATAGACTGATGGCTTGAGACCAAGGTTAACTGCATGAGGTTCAACAAGGCCAAGCACCAGGTCTAGCAGTTGGGTCACAACAACCCTATGTTAGGCTATAGACTTGGGGTTGTGTGGTTGGAAAGCTGCACATCAGAAAAGGATCTGAGGGTATCAAATGATCATTGCCTGAATGTGAGCCAGTGTGCCCAGGTGGCTAAGAACCATAGAATCATAGAATCATTACCGATCGGAAGGGACCTGAAAGATCATCCAGTCCAATCCGCCTGACACAGCAGGATCACCTAAACCAAGGCACACAGGAACCCGTCCAGTCGGGTCTTGAATATCTCCAGTGAGGGAGACTTCACAACCCTTCTGGGCAGCCTGTTCCAGTGCTCCATCACCCTCACTGTGAAGAAGCTCCTTCTCAGGTTGATGTGGAACCTCCTATGTTCCAGCTTACAACCATTGCCCCTCGTCCTATCACTACATGACACCGAGAACAGCCCAGTGCCATCCTCCTGACACCCACCCCTCACATATTTGTAGACATTAATGAGGTCATCCCTCAGTCTCCTCTTCTCCAAGCTAAAGAGACCCA
>VXBP01002087.1:278136-378018 GCA_013400115.1 Rhinopomastus cyanomelas | reverse complement strand
CCTTACGCTTGGTCTTGTTGAACATCATGAGGTTGTCCTGTGCTCACTTCTCCAACCTGTCCAGGTCCCTCTGGATGGCATCCCTTCCCTCCAGTGTGTCTGCTGTGCCACACAGCTTGGTGTCATCAGCAAACTTGCTGAGGGTGCACTCAATGCCCTTGTCCATGTCACCTACAAAGATGTTGAACATGGGGGATGATCAACCCCTGGCTCCTGCTGGCCACACCATTTCTAATATAAGCCACAATGCTGGTGGCCTTCTTGACCACCTGAGCACACTGACTGCTCATCTTCAGTCAGCTGACAACCAACATCTCCAAGTCCTTTTCCACCAAGCACCTTTCTGACTAGTCTTTCTGTGCAAATTGGTAGCTTTGCATGAGGTTGTTGTGTCCCAACTGCAGAACCCAGCATTCAGCTGTATTGGATCTCACACCACTTTTAACTGTTGATTAATTTAACTGCCATGCAGTTCTCCTTGCCTAGTTCTCTAAATGGCAATTACTGTTCTGATCCTGAAATTAAACTAATCTATGCAAAGTAACTGAATTTGAACAGAACCAGATTTTAAATGCTTCACATTAATTTATTCCCTTTCCTCTAAATTGAAAACTAGGATCGTCTTGTCTTAGTTGAGCAGTGTGCTAGCCTTTAGTCACTGAGATTCATGACCTCATAGTGTGTGACAGGTCATCTAGTGCTTTTATTGCAACTACTCTAACCAATTTATTTTTTTTTTTACCAGTGGTATATATTTAGATATTAAAAGTATGGAAAAATAGATAAAATAATTACCTGTTTTCTATTAGCATTACCATGAATGTAGGAGAAGGTTACATAAAGACATGTATTTGGATAAGGAACAAATTAAAACCTATATTGGCTGGTAAGCTCCTACTGGTATAATAATGATCTACACATATCCAGACAAATTCTTATAAAACAGTCAGCTTCAGGTTTTTTTCAGAATGTTTAAAAAAAACATAAAGTTTTTCTTTACTTGGATTTTCAGGCTTTTTTCGCCATTTTAAAGTATTTCACAGGAAAAAAGGGAAAAAAGTGTTTCTTAAAAAGAAATAATTTTTTCCTTTGTGATCAGAGCAGCAGAGTCTTCTGTTACTGTTTGAAGTTACCTCTTGATAGTTTGTATACTGCTGTAATGCCATAATTTTAAGTTATGCTATTCATGATTTATGCCAGAGAAATCAGCCAACTCACTTTGTGCTCTAAGAAATTTAGCACTTGTTTTTGTTGTGTCTACATTTCTTTGATAGAAATATTTGCTTGAAAATGTCAAAACTTGTCCAGATTTCTTTCTTTCAATGATCTTCTATTTTCAACAGGAAAATTCACATAGTTTAAAGTTTGTGATTTTTTATTAAATGAGAAGGGGTAGACCTGTTGGAGAGTAGCCTTGAAGAGAAACATCTTTAAGTTCTGGTGGACAGTAAGTTCACCATGAGCCAACAGTGTGCCACTTGTTCTGGAGTGCATTAACAAATGTGTGGCCAATAGGTCTAGAAAGGTTATCCTCTCTATCTATTCTGCCCTAGTGAGGCTGCATCTGGAGTATTTTGCACACTTCTGGGCTCCCCAGTTCAAAGGAGGCAGGGAACTACTGGAAAGACTCCAGCAGAGGGCAAGGAACGTAACTGGGGACTGGAGCATCTCTCTTACAAGGAAAGTTTGAGAGACCTAGGACTGTTTAGCCTTGAGAAGAATGAGAGAACTTATCCATGCCTCTAAATATCTGAAGGGTGGCTGTAGGGAGGATGGGGTCAGATTGTTTGCAGTTATGCCCAGTGACAGGACAAGGAGCAATGGACACAAGCTGGAACACAAGAAGTTTCATCTAGAAATAAGGAAAAAGTCTTTACAGTGTGAGTCTCAAAGCACTGAAACAGGCTGCCCAGAGAGGCTGAGTCATCTTCTCTGGAGATATTAAAATCCTGTCTGGATGCAGCCCTGTGCAATGGGCTTTAGGCAGTCCTGCTTTGGTGGGGTGTTTGGATTTGATGGTCTTCTGAGGTCACTTCCAACTCTGACAATTTTGTGATTCTGTGATAAAAGCCAAATCAACCCAAAGAATGTGTATTGCAGATGAAAATAAACTACCTGATGAGGTATGCTCACACAGCAGGAGGTTGTCAAGTTCGTGACTACAGCCCACGAGTACAAGCCTGAATTATCCCAAACTGATAGGAACACACATGGCAGTGTTGAGCCAGCCAAGGTTGTAAACCACCTGCTAGTTGTACTCTTTACTGCTGCCACAGTGACACACCAGTACCCAAAAACAGCTACTGTGAAAGGCCTTAGCTGACAATCCTTGGGTTACCTTTGACTGCTGTTCTCAGACTCTCCATCTTTTGGTAGGTGTGTCTCTTCTAGACTTTGCATCCTACACACAGCTCGACAAAGAGGTTAAAAAGCCTGTGGTACCTTTGGAGAGAATGCACATTAATCTTGTTTAAATGCCTTAGATTACGAGTCTGGATTCAGTCCCCACACTGTGCTACCATTACACATACTTTTACCTGAGGTGTGGACCTCAACAATACAGTCAGCTAAGGCACCCCCTAAGCAAGCGTACCTGAGGTGCAAGGCAAACCTTCCAGGGAATGAACTGTCTTCTATACTTACCTTCTTCTCTACAGAGAACGGCTGCATCCAGTCTGGGAATTTCTGAACAAGAAGAAAACAGGATGAAAGCAGGACAGATTGTGTTTTGTTCAGTCAGGAGCTGAAACTGATACTGTAAATCAGATCATACAGTATATGATCCATGGCCTACTGAAATCCAGTTGGGAGCTGGATTTTGTGATGTAGACACTTATGGAACTGTATATCACAAAAGCCTTCTACTGGAAACTTTGCTTTCATGTTATTGCTGTTGTTACTCTTGTTATTGCTGCTCATATTGTTATCTGCTCATGCCCTCCAGAAAAATATTGAAAACAGACAAGTGTAAATGCTGCTTTAATGTCAATAATAAAACTTAAAAGTCACTTTCAAGATAACTAAAAGCAGTCTGCTGGAGAGTTTTCTACCCCAGTGCATGCATAAGCGTGAATTGATGAACATGTCTGAGGATCATTTAGGTTGCATGACAAAAGCAGAAGCCATAGCATAAAGAGATTTTGAGTCTGGGTCTCACTTTCAGCAGAAGCGGAGTCCTGTAAACTCATCTCATGACCCTCTACACCAGGCAATTCCCATTAGCAGTCACATTGGCTGGGTCAGCCCAGCTTTCTTGGCCATGTGCGGGAGAAGCACTGAAGCTCTGCTTTGCAAATGCACCAGAGAGAAGCTTAGCTGTGGGAAAGCAACCACAGGGAAGGACAACCATATGAGCCTCACACTTAATACTTGTGCTTGGAGAGGTCTGCGAAAACAATCTTCCTTCTAGCGAGAGGACTCAAGAAGGGAAGAGGAATGCTATATGGGGAACACCTTCCTGTGTGTTCCTACAGCATCAAACACAATAGATCCCTGACAGTTTTCAAGGCCCTTGGAAACTAGCATAACCAAAACACTAATAAATTATCATCATTTCTAGTCCTGACTTGCTTTCTCCCAAGTGCTTAACTCACCAAAAGGGAGGGGATGTGAACTAAAAATGGAATACACATTCCCCACAAAATAGAATCAAATCATAATTTAAATAACAGAGATGTTGTGAGCAGGTTGCTGACAGGTTTGAAGACACAGCTTAGGGAAGCCTGAAATCTCTTGTATACCCTTCTGGCTCCTCTTTCTCCCTTGGGAATGCTGCGCTAATCACTTATAAGCCTTTTCTTGGAACTGGGTGGTAGCTGTGCTGTCAAAAACACTCTTGCTACAATTAAAGCTTGTCTCCTTTATTAATAGGTATAATCACTGTGTCCCATGACCCTTGCTTAGAGCAATACATACGTTTTCTGACTATAACCCTATCTTTCACTGCCTAGGAATGTGCAGTATTTTTTCCTCTTAAGGAACAAACAAAAAGGGCTTTGTCCTCAGTGACAGTAGGAGGGCTGAATATACAAGCAAACACCATGTGCTTGCTGTGTAGGTCCCAATATTTGTGGCTTACACTCTGTGGTAAGGCTAGAATGAAACTCACTATGTAGGTAAAGAGGAAAGGCAGATTTTGTGTTTTAGGAAATGAGTGGGTTTATTTCCCTATATAGAATCATGGAATCAACCAGGTTGGAACAGACCTTTAAGATCACCAAATTCAACCATTAAATATGTGTGTAAACAGCAGTCAGTGCAGCAATGCAGTCAGTGGAAGTTTCTGCTCTGGTGGCTCTGCTTTGCCGTCATTCCTGCTGCCCAAAGTCCATAGGACTGCTCAGCTTTCTCATGAGGGACTGTGCAGGACCCCCATCAGTGCAACCCAAGTGTGCACACTGTTTGATACCTTGTTCCATTTCGGAAATGGCTGGGAAACCCCACTGTGCTTGCCTTGTAAAGTGGGGAGGAGAAACACATCTAGCAGTCTTGCTTGTTTTCTTATCTTTTTCAAACCATAACAAGCACAGGGCAACAGGGATATACCTATAGCATTTTTGTACAAGCACACAGAAGTATGATGTAAGAATCCTTTTCAGTGTGCTTTTCTCATTACAAATTTTAAATTACTTTAACACTTGAACCCTCTTAGAAGCTACAACCTAGTAGCTAAATCATGGCTATGTAATGCAGAATAGCACTTGTAATTATCAGACTGAATCTTAGAGTAGTTTAACTTCATTTGTTATGGTAAAATGAATCAATAGATTTTTATCGTTTAGGTCTCAGTCTTGCATAGACACGTCCTTCTGTGGAGCTGTTTGCACAACCACAGCTTCCATTTCCTATTATTAAACAGATAAGTGATGCATAGAATCACAGAATCATAGAATCATTAGGGATTGGAAGGGACCTTGGAAGATCATCTAGTCCAAGTCCCCTGACACAGCAGGATCACCTAGACCAAATCACACAGGAACATATCCAGGTGGGCCTTAAACGCCTCCAATGAAGGAGACTCTACAACGTCCCTGGGCAGACAGTTCCAGTACTACTTCTCAGATTGATGCGGAACCTCCTATATTCCAACTTAANACTCTACACCAGGGGTCCTCAATCTTTTTAAACAGGGGGCCAGTTCACTGTCAGGGGCTGGGCTATAGTTTGGAAAAAAATTAACAAATTCCTATGTAGTAGTGCACAAAAACCAGGAAATAGAATGCAATATTTAAAATGAAGAACAATTGTAACCAACAAAAACAAATAATATTTCAATGTGCGCTTCCCACTGGTGCTAGCTGGTTTGTGCTGCCTGGGAGCTGGAGGGAGGGAGGGAGAGACAGGGAAGCCGCACACCTCCCTGGTGCCACCGCCCCCCTCCTCAGCCAGACCTGCAGTCAGCAAGAAGTCATCTGTGGCTGCTCGGTTTCCCCCCCCAACCCCTGGCGAGAGGGGGCAGGGGGGTTAGTAAATACCGGTGGGCTGCATTGGAGACCCTGGGGGGCCATATCTGGCCCATGGGCTGGGGTTTCAGGACCCCTGCTCTACACTTACCCTTGTTATACTTCATTAAATTTCTCTATGCCCAGCTCTCCAGCCTGCTGAATGGCAGCACAGTATGCAGGGGTGTCAGCAACACCACCCATCTTTGTGTCATCATCAAACCTGCTGATAGTGCACCCCAATCCCTCATTCAAGTCATTAATGAATAGATTGAACAGGATCTGAAAAACAGTTTTCATGATATTGCACTTTTTACTAGTTAGGGGCTAGGAACCCTACAGAGTTTTCACGTACAATTTATCTACCTTTCATCTTAAATGTGGTTGGTTTGTAATGCAAATTTTCTTCTGCTTAAAATTGGAACAGAGATGAAATTGTATTTTTTGTGTATTTTTTCTGTGTGTTCTGCAAGTGTCTACAGAGTAATTCTAGTGCAGCAAAGTCAAATACTAACCAGCTAAACCTATTATTATTGCTATTGTTATTGCTAGTTTTCTTTCCAAAGGAATAAAGACTGCCTGAGACCCACATCGAGAGTTTGCAGGAAACATACAGAAAACCAGTTGTCAACTGGTCTTGAATTGCACTGACTGTCTATGCATGACCTACAAACAGGAGGGTTTTCCAAATTATTGATCTGTCAGGTCACCATGCTTTTTGCCGCAGCAGGTTGACATAGATTTCAAAGCCCTCTACTGGCATCACCATACTTAATACTAGGTGTCATAGAATCTCAGCATGAAAGATCACGATGCATATATGAAGCAAATGTCAGTGCAACCGCACTCTGAAGTGACCCTGACATGACTCTGGGAGAGTTAGGCCCTGAAGCCTACAGGTTTGTGATATGATCATGCACAATACACACTGAGTTCTCTACATCTAAAGGGATAAAAAGTCCTTCCATTGATAGTCTTTCCCTTAATTATAATCTCATTATTTTAAATATTTGGAAATATTTCACATTTTTTTGAGACAGAAGTAGGTATCAAAACAAGTTGGTATCATGTTTCCTTAGCAAAAGCATAATATTGGCAGCTCTAGCAGGGGAACTTTCTCTTCATTTCACTATTTATGTATGTGCTTTCTTTCTTATGTATGTACTTCCTTTCATTGTATATTCACTATCAAAAAAAAAATACATACAAAGATAGCAGTGCACTTTCTGTTGTTTGCTTAAAATTAAATGCCCTGAAAATTATAGGCAATAGCAGAAAATTCCTTTGCTTTCTAGCTTAGCTCAAAAACCACACAGTCACTCAGTTTTGGATCCATTCCTTTTTCTCAGATTCCCCAGGAGATTTAGTAAAAGTAAGACACAGCTCTTTCCTGGAACCCCATGGACATTACTACATTTTTAGATGTAGATAAGGCTGCTACACTCAGTGTTTGGAAAACCAAGATTTCATTTATAAGGTGCTGAACCTGGGAGGCTTTCATGTTAAGCTCCCAGGTCACAATCTCCAGCAAAAGAAGAAATGGAGCAGCAGGCAACCAAGCACAGAACATAGACAGTTCAGTGCGTATGTTCACACAGTTGAGTGCTGTGTAGAGCAAACGTGTGGGTCTCCCGAGAAAAAATATTCATGTTAGCGTAGCATTGCTTTCAGCAGCAGCACTTGTGCAACATTGCCTGAGCCCAGTACCAAGTTACTCTCTTCTAAGTTTTCAGGTGTCTTGCAAAGGTTAAAGAGTTTTCAACGCTTTAGTGATTACTCTTTTCTTGGGTAGATAGGGAGGGTGGAACAAAATAAAGACAAAGAATATAGCTGAGAAGCTCTCATTTTGCTTCTGAGTAGACACAGCATGCTGGGGACCATAGCATGACAAGCATTCAACCTGGGCACAACTCTGGCAAATGTGTTGACACAGGCTTATGCAGAGATGACAGTTCAGTATTGTAACCACCAGAAAACTGATACGTGATTCCCCCTGTTCTTTCCCCCTCTTGTCCAAGAGCAATGGACCTACCTGCAGTTTATGCAGGAAGAGCCTCATAGAGATCACCTTCTGAGACTGACATTGAAGACTCTGAGTTTCACAGTGGTGGTAACCAAGACCAGGAGCAGCCGTTCCGTGGCTTGAATTTTTTTCCAGGCTTTCCCAGTCCTGCCTGCTCAGCCTGATGATAGTCTTGGAACCTCATATTTCCAGTATCCTTCACCCAGCATGGTCAACTCCCATTTACTGTAACCTTTCAGTTTGCACCACTTTCCTGCTTCCAGATCCCTGATTAGCTGGACAACAGGTGATGTGGTAGATTTGTAGGTGGCGAATCAGAGAACTCTGAAACAATTGAATGTTGTGAAGCAGGCATTCTTTATTACAGTGCTGGGCAACATGGAGGATCTCTCCACCTATCGTGTGTGCTGAGTGAAACAAAAGACACACGTTATACACAAATAAAGCACACATATTCATGTTTTTCCTAGAAAGGGTAGGGTTATGTTAATCAGTTCTTATTACTCATTTCCATTGTCCTCATCCACATAGAGTACGTGTAGTAGTGTCCAGTCTCGTGACTAACGTTCTCTGCAGTTTTGCAGGCTTCAGCAGATTCAGATGGTTATTTCCTAATTTCATAGTAAAAAAGTCCTTTATGATTGATTACATTTTTAGACAGAGATAAAGAAAGATGGGAAAAGAGAGGGGTAGAGAGTGTGGGAAGAAGACACACCACCACAGGAGGGTCTCTGTTTCCAGGTATCCCTGGGTCCCTCAGATGATCTGCAGCGTCCTGCTGATCTCTGATGATCGATTGGTCTTCAGATGGGGCTCCCAATTCTGGCTAAGAAGCTGTCCTTTTTGCACCTTTCTCTCCCTAACCCTGCTCCTTCATAGGGTGAGGGGCTGTTCCTTGTCAGTCTACAAACAGTTCTTTGTGTCTTCTTCTTGATGTATCTTTTCTGTTGAAGTTACGCTGAAGGCCCAAGATGTGTCTTCTATGGGCCCAGCGAGGTAGGAGCTGCAGGGAGAGCTGTTTGCAGTGAGTCACTTGAGGCTCTCAAAGCTGGAAACGCTGGCTTATCTATAAGTTCTGGTGGGCTGCGTAAGTCTTGCTGCTGTCTTACCAGTTCTTCTTGTTCGAGCAGCCTGAGAAAGGGGCCTCTCACGCCTCTTTAGAATGTTCAGAAAACAATGTGGAGCCAATAATCAATACATTTCAGTCGCTGACACCACCCTGTGACTCAGTATCATTTTCCAGGACCCAGTGTCAATGGCATAATCCTCAAAGAGGGTAAAAGAGAGAGGGAAAAAGGAGAGAGGAAGAGAGGAAGAAGAGACAGGTAACAGCAACTATATGATTAGTATCTTTAACAATTTTAACTATGATTTTAACAACAATTAATGATATGTTATTACAGCTAGTACTTTTCACTAGTCTTTATCACTATTACATAGCAGAAGAGCAAGTAGATAAGTATTTGCTGTATTTGCACAGCAGTCCTTCCCCTATGAGGGCAACAAATGATACACTGCTGTTGATTCTCATTAAATGTTTTAAGAACTTAAATCTCTTTCAGATCTTTATCCTTCTGTTCAATTTATTTGGAACTGGACGTCACTGGGGAATGACAGACAGAGGGTATAATCACATAAGACTGCTTTCACTGAGAAGATTCACACACAAAAAAAACCCCAAAACAAAACAACAGAAAACAAATCTAAACCTGGCAAAAGTAGCAAAAATAATTATGCTCCTTTTTGGTAACTGGATGGAGGCAGAAAGACCTGACAATTTGGTCAAGATTATGCAGCGATCACAGACAGAAGCAATGTTTAGTGTGTGCCAAGTTCTTTGCATAGTGTTTACATGTGCTGTGATGTATAGGTACCACCGTCATTGGCTACCAACGGCAAAGCAAAGGCTCTGGGGCTGCTGCACCCACCACAGCCCACCCTAACTCAGGAGAAAATCTGCTTCCCTCCTCACTTTCCATTCTCTCCCACAGCTCACCAGTTTGGAGATAAGCTCCTCTGGAGAGGCAGCCGGGAGCACTTCAGAGAGGTGTGTGTTGGATCAGTAGCCCACAGCCCTCTGCGGGATTCCGGAGTGCGGGACCACTCAAACCAGTCGCCAGAGAACAGTTTCAGTGCTGCGCACCCTCAGCACTACGGTCCAAATGACTGTCTCCGGAAGGGGCTCTGGGCATCGCTGTGTGCAACACAGACCTGCCCGATCACACCCTGCCCATCTTCCTTGCTACACAACGTCACTACTGTATTACCTAAGGAATCTCCTGGAAATGAGCTGCAGTTCATGTGAAATCTGCATCTGAATAACAAACCTCTAATGAGGTAGCTCAGACTGGTGCTGGAGGCCGTTTCCCAGGGCAGGTGGCAGATCGCACCGCCATGGAGAGCAGCGGCTTAGGGCACAGCGGTGCCGGCCATGGGACGAGCAGCGCGGCGCCCTGCAGTCCCTCACTGGCCGCGGGAGCTCCGTCTCCTGCCCGTCCGACAAACCGCCCCATAAGGGAACGGTGCCCCTTAAAGACCCGGGGCCGGTGCTGCTGCGGGCCGGGCCGTGCAGGGCGGGGTCCGGGCCAGCCTAGGCGGCCCCGCGGGCGCCAGAGCGAAAAGGAAAGCGCGCGGGTGCCTTCCCCGTGCCCGGGCGGGGCGAAGCGGGGGGCGGCTGCCTCCGCCGCTGCTGCTTTCCGGTCGCCGGCATCGGCCCAGTGTGTGCCCGCTGCCCGCCCGCCGATCACCTCCCGACCCGTCCCCGCCGCTCCAGGCACCATGAGCGGCTCCGACCCGGAGCAGCCGCAGCCTGGCGACATCGCCGAGGCCCAGCTGCAGGATGCCGAGAAAGACTGGGCGGCCGCCAAGGCGTTCTACGACAACCTGGTGTCCAAGAGACCCCGGCCGGTAAGTGCGAGCGGCCGGTGAGTGTGAGCGGCCGGTGGATTTGGGGGCTCGGGGGGGTTCGGGTGCTGGGCGCTGATGGCCGGCGCGCCACCCGCCTGTCTCTCGGCAGCCCAAGCCCCAGCACGCAATCACGGTAGCCGTGTCCTCGCGAGCCCTCTTCGACCTGGTGGAAGAGCGGCGGATCTACGAAGAACATGGGGTGGAGAAGTACGTGGAGTACCAGCAGCTCAACGAGAACGTCACTCTGAAACCCGGACCGGCTTTCTACTTCGTCAAGGTACCGGGGCCGGGTCGAGCCAGGGCAGGCTAACTCAGTGTGAGGCCACATTTCGGAAGGAGGTGGAGCCCGAGCCCCCCTTGGGCGGTGATAATTGTGTCTCGGGGTAGAAGTCTGGCTGGCGACTTGTTCCGCCAGGAGCTCGGATAGGGTGGGCTCAGCATCGCGCCGGCATCTCCGCCATCCCCGTTTCGCTAACGCCGAGCGCCTGCGGGACGTCACGTACGGGGCCTGCCACAGACACCGCGGCGGTACCCGCAGCATCACGGTTTGCACCCCACCACTCCCATCTTCACGTCTGATGTGTACTAAGGAGCAACGGGCACCTTCTGCTGGACATGGTGCACACGAAGCACCTTAAAAGACCTTTTACAGTTAAGCCCCCGAATTGTTTTAAGTTTGTTGCAACTTTCTTCCTCAAACTCAAAAAGACCAAACCATCTTAGTTCCTCATTCCAGTTTCACTTTTAATAGGACTACTATGATTAAAGATAGCATTGTTTTAGTTTTATTTCATTAGTCCTTTAGGTTGTAGAAGACCTTTAAGATCACCAAGTTCAAAATTTATCATGGAAATGCTGTAACCATCCAGAATACATTAATGCCTTGCCGAACACTTAAGCACAGTCTCCTATGACACAGCCATGCCAGTTACAAAGCACGTATTCCAGAATTTAGTTATGAAATGTATGTTTTAACTTTTAACACCTGCCCTTTTTGAAGCACCTTAATGAAAATCAACCCATATTGCATTCATCTGATGATTCATTGTTGGCTTTATTGCCATAAACCAAAGGAATTCTATTCAAGAGTCATAATCCAAAGCAGAAGACTGTGTATAAACATAGAGCAAAAAGCAAATTATCTCCAAAGGGGTAAGATTCTAAATAAGATGAGAGAGCAGATGGATACAGAGAGATGAGTAGATAAAGGGTCAAGGACATATGAATGCCAAACTGTGGATGTAATCTTTTGATGCATTATCTTAGAGCTCTCAGATGAATGAAGATACCTTGTTCAGTGCTGCAGCTAAAAATGCTGAGGTAATCACGCTGGACAGTATACAGTTTTGTACTCATTACTTTGAAACAGTCTCTGACACCTGACAACCTGAAGTGTGTCAGTCAATCTTTGCATAACTGTGTGGCCCACGTTCATGGTTGGGCATGCAGAGCAAGAGGTTGCATGTACAAATTCCTTTACATTCTCCTTGGTCCACAAAAACAATTTTCTATCAGACATGAAAGTCCAAATCCAAGTTTTAAGTGGACAAGAAAAAAGAGTAAATAATTGGGACTGTAGTAGTGTTTGGCAATGCATCAATGTATTCTGGATAGTTGTAATTTTCCAAGAGAACAGATTTCCATGATAAATTAAAAGAAACTTATTTGCTTCCTGTCAAATAAACCCAGTCAAAAGGTTGTTGGTGGCAGCACAGCAAAAGAAATAAAACGAGTTTATCAAGTTTCAGGTTCTCCTTCAAGACAGGCCTATCAGTAAAAGCACTATGACTAAGAAACAAGGTGCATTCCACTTGTCTATTGACTTTCACTTCCTTCAGGCCCTGGAGCATGTCAATGCTCGGCTTCTTGAGCTGTACCCTGATGATGAGGAACGATTTGATATTGTCCTGATGACTAATAACCATGCTCAAGTAGGAGTGAGACTGATAAACAGCATTAATCACTATGGTAAGTAAAATACTCACACTCACTGGCCGCTCACACTTACCAGCCGAGGTCTCTTGAATACCAGGTTGTCATAGAACGCCTTGCTACATAATACAATTAGGTCTGTTTTTCCTATTCTGACCTTGGTAAAAACAGTTTCTTTGATAAAGACCCCAGTTCCTTGGGGAATGACATTTTTTTGGTGGATGTCACCATACAGAGTTGAACAGAATTTGTTCCAAAGCTGTAGATTTAACTTGTCAGGCGTGAATCGTATTTTCTGAAAAGTCCTTACATTTTTGTTGTTCAGTGTTTATACCTCCTATTCCTATACCTTCACAGCAGTTATTCTGATGACTTAGAGGGACTTTATTTTAAAATTATTCAGGAGAAAGGGCTTATCAAACGCTGTAGTCAGTTTAAGTTGTTCGATTTGTTGGAATTACAGGGAACATAGTTTTTTTTAAATGTACTGTCAGCTGTAGGCCAATGTACCTTTTCACGGGTTCCTTTTATAGGTTAGTAGTGTTGAGGCATAGTCACACCTTGTTATGCTGTTCTTACTTTAGGCTTAACAATTGAACGTTTCTGTATGACGGGAGGAAAAAGCCCTATTGGTTACCTGACAGCGTATCTTACCAACTTGTACCTTTCAGCAGACTCCGAAAAAGTGCAGGAAGCTATCGAAGCAGGTTTGAATGGACATTCTTCTGTTGTCTTTCTATTGAGCTTATAATGCTTGTAATACTTTAATTTATCAAATTAAATCAGGTTATTCCTCTGTTTTGTTCTTCTCTGATCCTTCAGCCTGCTGATAATGACAACTTAATGAGCCTCTACCTTTGTCACACATTGTCTTCTCCCATACTATGAGAAATCAACTCCTATACCACATCTGTTCACCTTCTGTGTGAATAGAGTCATCTCTTTGATAAGACTTACAAAAACTGATTTCTATGTTTTGCGAGGAGTTCAAAAATAGTTTGATTTGACAACAGATAAGTTGCTGTAACTCAACTGCTGGCAGCTTAATGAATGACTGAGGGATGTACTAACTGAGGTTCCCTGATGTGTTTCCAGGCATTGCATCAGCTACGATGTTCACTGCTAACAAAGATGTTCCTTACTCGGACACACAGCTGCGTGTCGCATTTGATGGGGATGCAGTACTGTTTTCTGATGAATCAGAACAGATTGTCAAAGAGCAAGGATTAGACAGATTTTTTGAGCATGAACAGCTGAATGAAAATAAGCCTCTTGCACAGGTTTGTCCTTCATGGAATCAGTGAGTTTTCAAAACATCTGTTCATTTTTACTGCTGCTGTATTTCTCCAGTTTCCTCAGTGTGTATATATTCTTTGTGAAAGCTGATTGTCCTATTTATTTCCTTTTGTCAAGGATAATCTTTAAAATGCACATTTGACGTAAAAGAACCCACCAGTGTAGTCCTTTCAGCAGATCTCCCACATCACTGAGAGAACTGCATATGTAAGGCAGTGACTTACAGTTCTAATCTAATTGTATCATTAGAAAAAAGAAATACTCCATTGATTTCCTCAACTTTCTTTTTATCGGGTTGTGTAGGTAATGCTAATTTCAAGCGCTGGGATATTCTGGTTATTGAAACTGTGTAATATCTGCGTTTATGTGTTCCTGTGCAACTTGGTCTAGGTGATCCTGCTGTGGCAGGGGGATTGGACTAGAAGATCTTTCAAGGTCCCTTCCAATCGCTAAAGATTCCAGGATTCTAAGAACTATGCCATTTGTCTAAGAAGCATAATTGTACTGTTAGCTTAAACTAAAAGACAGATTCTTCTATTGTTACAAGATTGTATAAATTCAGAATAAGAACTTGATTTATGAAAGTACAGGACAGTGCAGTGTAGTATATTGCAATTTGGCCTGAACCATCATTTACAGTTTGTTAATTGGAGTGCAATTCTAATATTGTCATTGATCTGGGAAGAGTTTATTACTGTCTCTGTAATACACTTTTACTGTTTTGGTACAGAAAAACAATGCAGCTCATGGTTCATAATAAAAAATGAAATGCTTTTAAAGAACATTTTATTAAAGACTATAGTCTTTATCTTTGAAAGAATCTTGTAAGCCCTTAGTGAGAATTACTTTCTTACTGATCATACAGTGTAGGATTACAGTTCTCTTTTCTCCAGTCTGTGAATTCCTAGTGAGGGTGCAGACCCATTGGAATACATGACATGGAGAACCTGCTGAGTAGCATAATGTTGGGGAAAGAATGCTTTATCTAACTGGAAACTGGAATAAAACCAAAAATTCAATTTGAGGAGCTGTGGACAAATACTAACTATGCTTCTACTGTCTCATACTCAGGGTCCTTTGAAAGGCTTTCTGGAAGACCTAGGGAAACTCCAGAAGAAGTTCTATGCAAAAAATGAAAGATTAAATTGTCCCATAAGGACCTTCCTGGTCACAGCCAGAAGTGCAGCAAGCTCTGGAGCCAGAGTGCTGAAGACTCTTCGTAGCTGGGGTTTGGAAATCGATGAGGCACTTTTTCTAGCAGGAGCTCCTAAAGGACCGATCCTGGTGAAAATCCGGCCTCACATTTTCTTTGATGACCAAATGTTTCATGTTGAAGGAGCACAAAAATTAGGCACCATCGCTGCACATGTTCCCTATGGCGTTGCTCAGAAGTACCACAAATCAGCATGACTGGACGGCACCATTAATGATAAGGTTCTTAATTCAGCCAGCCTCTAATGTACCAATTGTTATGTCTGAAAATATGTATATTGTAGGCACTGTTTTTAACTTCTGACTACAACAATTTGTGCTGGTTAGATCTTGCAGGGTCTTCAAGCACACAAAAACAAGGACACATTTACAGTAAAGAAAAATGGTAAGTTTTATTAACAAACAAGAACAAGAACAGTTGGGGGGGGGAGGAAAAGAAAAAGAACCCTGTAAATCACTGTTGAACGGATCCAACCCACCCCGTGTTAGTGCGTGATGTGCCAGCATCTGCCTGGAACTGCGCGAAACCTAGCAAAGGATTCCCCCCACCTTTCCCTGGTGGGTGCCTACAGGGACAAAGCAAAAAGAAAAAAACTAGTAAAGGATTTTCCACACAAACACACCTCTTGCAAGGGGCAAACATCAACCGCACAGGAACAGAGAGGGAAGTAAATAAAAATATAGCACAGATACAATCAGAGCGGGAGTTACAATGGATAGGGGAAATGGAAGAAGGGGAAAAAGAACAAAAATGGGTAGGGAGATAAAATTATACTAGGACTGGATCAGGAATGAGGGAAAGATGAAGAAAAGTGTAGGAAATGAAAGGAAGTACTTGTAAGAGTAATCTTTTCACGAAGACTACGTGGCAATGAGAAAGCGCCAGTCAGCAGCAGCCAAAGATGCTGGATCGTGTACAAACAAAGTTCAGCCCTAGCACATGTAATTTATACTGCCATGGAGAAGGGATGTCTATTTGTTCTTATATTGATCCTGTGATGGAATCTGTTTTGTTCCTCTCATATAGTGTCAGGGATCAGAACCTAGCCCATGGCACAGCATTTAAAGGAAATACTTTTAATGTAGGTAAGTTTTTAATAGAATTATTAGCATTCTTAAGCCTTTGAGGTTTTTTCATCTGTTTTGATCTAACACTGTGTTTTTTGTTATTAGCAAAATATTTGTATTGTTTTTAAAACTTTAGGCATATTCCAAGAGATGAGAGAGAGCAGTTATATTTTATCTAAAAAAATTGTTAGACTATTTATATAAAAAATCATGCCTCAATACTAAGTCATTGATGGCTATTTCTGAAGTTACCAAAGCACAGTTTATATGCAAGTGTTTACCTGTTGGTGGTTTGCTGGTTAAGCACATGTTCCATGCACTTGATACCACAGGGTCTCAGCTTCTAGTGATAAGTCAGCTTACTTGGTCTTGTGTGTACAGGAACCTTTTATTTTTCTGTATCGTTTTCCCATTCTAATAAAGCTGGCTTTACCGAACATAATTGTTTTTCTCTGTAGAGGCTTTAGCATTATTTTCTGTGCAGAATTTTGTAGTGCCTCTGTGTCTCTTGCCTGCTTTGGATATTTAGAACCAGAAGTGACCATTTTCAGCCAAATTTGAGAGAGAGATAGAAGTCTTAAAGACACTTAAGTCCCAACAAATTTCATAGAGCTGGACTGAAGTCAGAGATGCCATGGAGTATCGTAACTGGGACAAAGACTGAAGCTTTAGAACACACCTTTGTAACAGCAGACAACCTAGCCTAAATAATGCTGTTGATAGAACCCCTTGTTTCTTTACTAGATTCACCCAGGATTTACAGAACTTAGTTTGGTACAGGAAACTCACATGAGGGGACAGTACCTCTTGCAGCATGAATTAATGTAAATTTTCATCGTGGGTCCATTCTGCCTCTTTCATGCTAATTTTCTGTATCGCATTGTCGCCTAAGTATCTGAGTGCCTTCCACATGACACAGTTTATATCTGTGAGGTGGTTGTCTTTTTTTCCCTAGTGATCAAGTGTCGTGTTTTATTGTTGCTGTGAATAGAAGAGGCAAAACCAAAAGAACGCACATTGTAGTGGGAATGCAAGTTGGTGAAGGCATCTATGGTTCCTGGAGGAATTAATTCAAGAGTCTCATGTAAGCCTTTGAGATTTTGGTCACTTCTTTCTGGATAAAATTGCCTGTTATTGCAGAAAGAGTCATTGCATTAATTGTGGTTTTCTCACAGAAATACCTTTTAAACGTTCTAGGTCAAAAACAAAGGCAAAAGCCTTGGTCCTGCATGAAACCTGAGTAGAGGCCATTAGAAAGGATTTTATGTGTTCCCATCAGCACATGTTGATGGGATGCCCTCCACTGTGTGGAGTGAGACAAAGTGGATGTCAGAAGTGAAATTCCCCAACCAGATCAGTAAGAACATAAAGGGGATGTTGACTGAGATCAAGCTAGGAAGTCACTTGAGTCTGGGTCTTTCAGCTCCCCTGGAACATATTGTGTGAGTTGGGATGTTGAAATCATCTCTTCCTTAGTCATTGTTATGACTCTGCAACTGCTCCACAAATTCAGGACTGAGTGGGTCAGGATATTACAGAGTTTCTTACTCATTTCCCCAGACATGCTACATTTTGACTCAAGTCATGCATACTCGTTATCAGCCAAGCTTGTGTCTTCTGGTCTCCCAGACTGCTGTCTCCATGGTCTGTACTCATCTGCATGCTGGCTCCTGTTCTTGGTCCTGAACTTCTCTTAATCCAAGTTCTTTCCTAAAAAGGAACTTAATCAAATTACTGTGGTGGTTTTTTCCCTTGCAACTCTTGATCAAAATCCAGTTGCTGTTTAATTGTTTCTCTGTAGGTTTCCATTAGTAACTGTCCAAGAACTAGGATGAAAAAGATTTTGAGTGACTGAAACTCAGTGGCCACTCCTGACTTGCCTTGGGTGGGTTTGTCAAGGTCTGAGATTAGCTAAGGCAGGATTTGGAAACATGGCATGACCAAGATTATGGCTAAAAGCACAAATGGAATTAAGGGTTCAGAACTAGGTTGGCAGGTTTGAGTGGCCCAGGCGTCTCAGTGCCAACAACTGAAGATTTCCAGTCTGATGAAATGGTCAGACAAAACAAGAGGAAATGGCCTCAAGTTGCTCCAGGGGAAGTCTAGGTTAGACATTAGGAAAACCTTTATTGAAAGGGTCAAAAGGCCTTGCACCAGGCTGCCCAGGGAGGTGGTTGTATTGCCATCCCTGGACATATTTGTAAGTCCTGTAGATCTGGAGCTCAGGGTCATGGTTCGGTGGGCTTGGGATGTCTGGGTTAATAGCTGGACTTATGATCTTAAATGCCTTTTCCAACCAAAACGACTCCGTGATTCTATACCCGCTTTGCGTTGCTCTCGCCCCACGCAAGTGAACGTCACGCAAATATTGCCACACGCTCCGACGGGTCTTTCCGCCCGTTTCGGGGCCGGCGGACTCCAGCCCCCGGCGTGCCCCGCGCGGCGCGGGGCGGCGCGGGGCGGAGCGGGGCGGTTCTAGCGTCATGGCCGGAGCGGCAGCGGCTCTTGCGCTGGGTGGGGGGCTGCTCCTGGCTGCCTGGCGGTGGCTGCGGGGCGCGGCCCGGGCCGTGACTGGCTCCTCCATGCGGGGCAAGACCGTGATCATCACCGGGGCCAACAGTGGGCTGGGCCGGGCGGCCGCGGCCGAGCTGCTGCGGATGCGGGCCCGCGTCATCATGGGCTGCCGCGACCGGGAGCGCGCTGAGCGGGCGGCCCGAGAGATCCGCGCCGAGGTGGGCGAGCGGGCGGAGGACGGGGGCGGCGGCGAGCTGGTGGTGCGGGAGCTGGACCTGGCCTCGCTCCGCTCTATCCGCGCTTTTTGCCACCGCGTCCTCCAGGTACGACCGGGGCGCCTAGGGCCCTGCCGGGGCCCGTCAGGTTCAGCTGCTGCAGACGCCCCGGGCTCCCCGAGAAAGCACACGGAGTGCCGGAGCCGAGTGTGGCGGCGGCTCTGGACCTCCGTGTTCATAGAGCTGGGCCTTTCTGATGGCAGCGTGATGTGGGCGTGCGAGGTGTGGCTGAGCTCACCGTGGAGTGTGGAAAGAGGGTCTGAGTAAATTGATTTAAGTCGGCATATCGAAACACAGATTGTATACTAGTGTGAGTTATTAAATAGTTCAGAACAGTCAATTTCTAAAGGGTCGGTATCAGAAGGATGGAGCCAGACCCTTACAAGTGGTGCCCAGTGAGGGCACGTGGGGTACTGGACACAAACTGGAACACTGAAAGTTCCACTTCAACAGGAGGAAAGGTATTCTTTCCTGTGAGGGTGACAGAGCCCTGGAACAGGCAGTCCAGAGAGCCTGTCTCTTCTGTGAAGAGATTCCAGACCCAGCTGTGCACCATCCTGGGCAACCTACTCTCAGTGACCTGCTTTAGTAGGAGCTTGGACTAGGTGTTCACCACAGGTCGTTCCAACCTCCACCAGTCTTGGATTCAGGGAAGGACCTTCTATGCTGAACAGGAAATGCCTGTTTCCATGTGACCTTCCTTTCCCTCTTTTTGATTTATGCCTTTCAAAACATGCCTTGCATATTTTAAATTAGTGTTACAGCTCAGCCTTGACTCTAGAGAATCAAAATTCCACGTTAAGTACATGGCTCACAGCTCCAGACAACCTTCTGCCACACCACCAGACTCTTGCCCATCCCTTCCCCAGAGTTTTAAATCTCTTGGCAGTGAATTGTATTTTTTTAAATGTCTGAGTTTCTGCAGAAACTCAGGTTTTCAGGTTTCCCTGAAAACCAGAGTTTAAGGAGAACAGTGCTGTCCAGTCAATATGTGATAGAAATGCCACTGGATTAGTTCACTGGACATCATGGAGCAGAGGGAGGTACCACTGAAGGCGTTACTCCATTCCCATGTAAAGCCTCACCTGGGACACTTGTCTCACCACATCTAGCTCTGCTCCAGCCTTGAGACAAAAAGTCATGACAAGCCAGGATTATATAGCCAGAGCAACCTCTAGTCCCATGGAAATCAGTCTGAGGTTGAAATATCTGACATTGTCTCTGATAAGATTCTGGCACCATTAAGTGAGTGCCAAGTGCAGATTTCAGTTTTGCTTTCTTTGTATCTTGGATGCTAAAGACAATCAAGAGGCAAATAGTATAAGATTAATTTTGAGGCTATGTATTATTTTCATCAAAATTATCTCGCCTTACAGTCCATGTATTAGGTTTAAAAAATTAGCAGTAAGAACTCATGGTGTTTTTGTAAACAGTTGCATTTCTTATTCACACAACCATAAGTTTTCCATGATAATTCCAGAGTCTCTTTGATGCAGGTAAAAGTGCTGAATTTAGAGTTTATTTGGGCAATTTATTTTAATCTGTGTTTTTTAAAAAGCTATGGCTATAAATAAATTGGAGAGCTCCTGATTTTTGAGTGGATGCTGAAACACGACATGCATTATGTATTAAGGCTATTGAAATTATCCATTCTACTTTCTTTGTTAGTTAATTAAGTTTCCTGATTCAGTACAGTATAACATGCTCTTTGAGCCTGGGTTTTCTCCTGACCTGAGTCAGAACACCAATCCATCAAATACACGTGCTGAGTGTGTCACAGAAATTTCAAGCCACTGTCCTGTATTCACACCAAAGTTCTTGAGTACACCAGTTAGGCTCAAATTGTTGTATGAAGCCTGGTCAGTTTAGGGTCATGACTGTTTGTCTTATATAATGAATTCTGCTCTATAGTTCTCTCTAAGCGACAGAATGAATTGCAGTGACTTCAAAATAAGATGGTGTTTTAAATCAAGCTGGCATTGTTTTGTAAAGCTTTTCATTGTGTCTCCCCAGTGGGGTGATGGATCTATGATTTGATGTTTTTTTCTCAACCTTGAGGTTGGTTCTGTGAACTGACACTTTTTGTTCCATAATTGCACATCTTTTCCATGGCAGAACCCTTGCTTGTGCTTGGTCTATAAATCGGTGTATTGGCTTTGGCAGTGCAATAACCAGGTTACTTTTTAGAGGAAAACAAATGCATCACAAAGTTAAATAATCACTTAATTGCTGTAGAAAAAGCTGCTCCTGGAGAAAGAGGAGGAGCTTCTTCAGGATTGTGCTGTCTGTAGATACAGACCTGCTCACATGTACCTGTATCCTACTGAGGTCAAGTACTCTGTTTAGTAGTAGTTCAACCTAGGGATTTTTTTCAGCAATGCTTTTAGAGAATAACAGCAAGTTTTAATTCAGAAATTATTTCTAACAAGGACCAATGAGAAATAAAGTATAACACTGTGTTTTCTATGTCAATTATAAAACAATGACTTTTTTTCTTTCCTATTTAAAGGAAGAGCCAAGGCTGGATGTTCTGATAAATAATGCAGGGATATTCCAGTGTCCATACATGAAGACAGAGGATGGTTTTGAGATGCAATTTGGTGTAAACCACTTGGGTCACTTCTTGCTCACCAACCTTCTTCTGGGCCTCCTCAAACATTCTGCTCCAAGCAGGATTGTGGTAGTATCCTCCAAGCTTTACAAATACGGAGAGATCAACTTTGAAGACTTGAACAGTGAAATAAGCTACAATAAAAGCTTCTGTTACAGTCGGAGTAAACTGGCTAACTTATTATTTGCTAGGGAGCTAGCCCGACGGTTGGAAGGGACAGGAGTCACCGTCAATTCACTTCACCCAGGGATTGTCAGAACAAACCTAGGCAGACACGTGAATATTCCTTTGCTGGCAAGACCTTTATTCAACTTGGTGTCATGGGCTTTCTTCAAGTCGCCTCTTGAAGGAGCCCAGACTTCTATTTATTTGGCCTCTTCTCCAGACGTTGAAGGCGTCTCAGGAAAATACTTTGGGGACTGCAAAGAGGAGGAACTCCTGCCTAAAGCCATGGATGATTTGGTTGCACGAAAGTTGTGGGATATCAGTGAAGTGATGGTTGGCTTATTGAAATAGGTGCCGGGGTTATCTGCAAATTAGAAGGCAGGTAGCTGTGCAGCACATAATTTCAATATTTTTAAGTGCTATAAAATTACTCAATAAATTGCTCAATAACTTAAATAGAGGAGTGATTCATACTGGAACTCTGGAAATAAAGGACAATCTTTATTTAATAGACACAGACATTCAAATAAACCCCTGAAATAGCCTTTGAGGGTGTGAGTGTTATTTCTGGTTAAATCTGCTTGGAAAGTCACAAACAGAAATTAAACAAAACTGTGTTTTGCAATATGTATGTGCATTTGTCATGTTCCACTACTTGTAGTCAGGCTGGACAGTGCAGGGTGCTAATAGTAAAACACTTCAGTAAAAAGATTTTGAAAATAGATCCTAATAATAGTGTTACTAGGATTGTTGTCTTTCTTTGAGTCATCACTATGAAAAAATTAACCATTTTTACTGGTACCTTGCACTGTAATCATTTAGGCTTCCAAATGCTGTTCAAAGAATTGTTAGCCCTGTGGCTCAGTGAACAAGACACTTCAGCTGTATGCAGTTTAGCTGTGAAGCACAAAAAGACTTTTTTAGACTGATGCCACTGCTATTCACGGAGTTGGTTGTGCAAGCTGTATTTTATTTTCATGTTTGCTGAACTAGCTATTTCTTGATATATGGACCTTGGGTTCATTCAAAGCATAACTGATGAATGTTTTATGGTCTTGGTAGGGCTTTGCATGTCACGAATTGTGTGCATCCAAAGCTCACAAGACCTCATTCAGATTAGACTGAAGAGAATATGCTTTATGGTGTGAATTTGACTTCACTGATGGCACTTTAACTCAGTAATGAGATTAGGTAAGTCTAAAACTGTTAACTTGATTTTCTTGAATAAAAATATATTTTAAAAAGATTTAGCTTTTATTCCTTCATTCTTGGAGTATCTTAGAAACCAGCAGACTTGACACAGTAGCCTTGTTTCAAACCTATATTGGCTTAAGGAGCCTGCCATGTAGAGCTGGTAGAAATAAAATGGGCTCCAAATAAATACATGGGTGTTATGTGAAGCTAGATTGGACTAGATGACCTTCAGAGGTCCCTTCCAACCCAATACATTATATGATTATTCATGTAAAATGGTAACATAGTGACATTTAATTCATAGAACCATTATAAAATCATAGAATGGTTTAGGTTGGAAGGGACCACAGAGACCATCTAATTCTCCACCCCTTGTCACAGTTTGGGGCGCCTCTCACTAGACCAGTTTGGTCTACGCACCAGTCAAGCTGGCCTTGACTACTCCTGGGGAGGGAGCATCCACAACCTTCCAGGGCAACCTGTTCCAGTGCTTCAGCACCCTCATAATGAGGAATGAATTTCTTAGACCTAATCTAAATGTGCCCTCTTTCAGTTTAAAACCCTTGTCCTATCACTAGATACTCTTGTAACCTTCAGGTACTAAAAGGCTGGTATAAGGTCCCTGGAGCTTTTTCCAGGCCGAACAACCCCAATTCCCTCAGCCTGCCCTCACAGGAGAGGTGCTTCAGCATCATGGCCTTCCTCTGCACTTACTCCAACAGTACTTTGGGTGAGGTCTCATGAGCAAAATAAAGGGGAAGAATTGCCTCTGCTGACCTGCCGGTCTTTTGATGCAGCCCAATACATGGCTTGCCTTTTGGGCTGCACTCTCATGTTGCAGGCTCATGTTGAGCTGCTCATCTAGTCCTCCTTGGGAGTGCTCTCAATGTGTTCACCACGCCGCAGGTATTTGTGCATTGTTTTCCTCGACTGTAATTAAGTGTTCATTGCAGTTAAGTTGTGGTACATAGACTAAATATGGGAGAATGATTTAGAGTGATAAATACTGCTTGAGGGAAGGAGCATCAATAATAAATTATATATTCAGGAATTCTTATAACTTACTGATAAATACATATTAGTTCTGCACTTCTGATAGCAACAAACCACATTTTTCAGATGCTTTCTTGGATTTTTTTACTCAGATACTCAGAATACTTTGGCTTCTGCACAGTGGAGCAGACCTGATCTACTCTTGCCCTTCACAAGCACGGCTGTGCTCTGGGCAAGTGACTTGGATGGGGGTGGAAGGTGACATTCCAGAAGGTCAGAGCAAGCTGCAAAACAGCAGGCTTTTAAGATATTGTATCATGTTGAGCTTTGCACTGCTCTTTTTAAGGCAAGGGCAGGGAGAGAGGAACATGTCAAAGCATCCTCCAAGCACTGAAGAAAGTTCTCCAACTAATGCCAGAGGGAGGTGTGTGTAATATAATTGGAGTTCTACTTTGATCTTCAGTGTTGCATTTCACATTTTCATTCTAAGTACGTCTAAATAGCTGCATGCAGTGCCTTCGAACAGCTAGCTAATGAATTTCAAGTTCAGTAATTTCTCTGTAGAAAGATATCGAGAAGCTGGGATGTAAAGCTGATGTATGGAGAGGGTGCCTAGTCTGTAGAGAAGAACTGCACAGAAACTGGCTGAACAGCAGTGAAATACATAGTTTTTCATACTGAAGGACCAACATAGGATGTGCACTTGCCTTCTGAACAGAAAAGGTGGACTTGCACTGAAATAATAAATGAAATAATCCTAGATGTGTAGCATGGCTGCAAAACATACTGCTTCGTACAAGGTGCTTGTTTTTACTTGTTTTTGAAACATTGCAGGAATAAGAACTGTTGTCAGGAAGAGATCACATTCCTATAGCCATAGTTCATCTACAGCTCTCTTTCCAGACTAGAACAGTGAACACATGACAGCCTTAATGGAATATTGATGAATAAATATTGCCTGAGAACAGTTTGAAAGGATGGACTGTTAGGAATTTACCAGAAGGTAAGCTTTTATCAACATCTGAAATAAGAAAAATATTTTGCTTTCAAGGTCAAATGTTTAGCCACTGTGGACCAGAAAGCCCTGATTACTTTCTTGGACTGTTGTTAATATTTCCTTGTGTGATGTCTTTGTTACTCTGATAGCACTGACGAACTGGAGACCTCATAGGCCAACAGATCTTGCAAAACATGAGTAGAAAAACCAACAAAGAAGCCTTATTTCAAGAAACAGTAATGCTGACTCAGTCTAAGTTAGAACCAAGTATCTTGGTTCAGGAAGTCTCTCTGCTGTACTCTTCTCTCCTACAAGATTTTAGTAATCTCAGATATATGTGTCGGATTTGAGGACTATCTGCTGAATATCTTCTCTTGGGCCTAGCAAGGGATGCTTGAAGAGGAGATCAGCACCTTTACACTGCTCCCCAGTATAGCAGTGCCTCCAGAAAGATGTTGCAAACTCTGTGTATTACTGTTGTATTTACAGTTTGTGCCAAGAGTGTGCAGCTAAAACTGGACACGTTCCAGGCACGTTTTATCACCAGAAACACCATGTGAACACCACCACCACCTTCAAATTAAACTTGTTTCCCATGAAGAACTAAAATTTTTAAAAATAAGTGTGAAAGAGGCAAAGAATGATTGAGCATAGCAGGTAAAGTCCCTGGAAATGCAGTTTTCATTGGCAGGTACAGACACTGCTCACATTGCTAGCCAATATGTTACAGGTATTCAGGGAAGCCACAGCTGAGGTTAAGATCTTGATGAGCTCTGTAATAAGCATAAGTGTTATTAAGCAACTTTTTCCAGAGCCAAAGTGTACCTTCAGCTATCTTACATAAATTGTTAGAATTTGAACATTTGATTTTGGGTCCACCTGCAGTGTTGGGACAGTGCTCTGTACCAGTGCCCTGTGACTTTAAGAGCTTGAGTGCAGGGCATTGTGACTCCCAAGAAAGTAGCCCTGGTTCTTTCACTTTTCACATGAGAAATGCCTCTGCCCTGCCATAGCTGAGAGGTGGAGGGCCATAGCAATGATTTAACTTTGACTATTTACAGACCTTCCCCACTGGAGTCTTTGGGCAGACCTCAGCAATGAGTGGAAGTGTCTGCAAGTGGTCCCAGTTACTACATTTGGTATGACAGCAGCATCACAGACTACCCATACACCAAAAAAAGTGTTATTCTGATATCAGTGTATGAGTGTGTGTGCAGGTGTGATTTAATCCCCTGTTTTAAAAAGACGGACTGCAAGAGGTGTCAGTGATTACAAAGGAGCTGAGGGTAGAGGAGAGCGGGTGGTTAGCCCAGCATTATCACCTACCATTTGTGCTGCTTTGGTATGTGATGAAACATTAGGTTTGGGGTCAGATTTCTTGGGCTTGAGCTCAGACTTGAGTTCAGTTTCTTAACGTTGCATCCAGATGCTTGTACCTACTGTCTGGTTTTGCAGCCAGAGAACACACACAGCCAAGGGAAGGAAACAGCTGCAGGTAAAGGTTAAGAGCAAAAGGCTTCATCTGTCTTAAGGGGAAATATATTTTGACTGCTTCAGCATAATTTAGTAATCTTTGGCTCTGGATTGGCCAACAGTTTCAGAAAGAAATTATTTTATTTTTTTAATTATATTTTATTATTTTGATTCTGTCCCCGTCCCTAGCTGTAAGGCAGTCCTCCCTGCACACAGGTAGCTGTACAACTGAGGTTTCTATGAGTTCACTAAATTGCAGTTGCATTTATTTTATAAGCTTCATCTGTTCAAGTCAAGAGAGACTTATGTACATTTGTAAAAAATACTCTGAGTCTGTCACCAATTTACTTGCTTTACCTTGCCCCCAAGGCCAACATCTACCCCCAGGCACAGGGACAACACTGCTCTTTCAGTTACTGCTGTCAACACAGCAGGCAAGCTTATAAACCCAGCAGGGTTTCTCCGGTAAAAATTCTCCATCTTAATGAGATAAATGATCAGTTTTTTCCATGATACAGTAAACCCAGAAGTATTTAAGCTCTCTTTCTTCAGCAGTTCCTTGGTTTGCCTAAGCTTCCTACTAAGTGACTGCTTCACAGGCTTCAAAGCCTGAGCCCTGCGAATATGCAGTGTTATTATGCTTCCCCTGAAAAATATGGATAACTCCCACTTAATTTCTTTCCACCTCAGGCTGTAAAGAAAATAAACAACTTGCAAAATCATCAAATAATTTTAAAATAGAAAGCCTGTTCCTTTTTTTCACTTAACTTTTTCCAAGCCAATCACTTAGAGAGTAATTGACTTACAAAGCAATCCAGGAGGCCTCCACAGTTGAATTATTATTTTCGGTCTGTCCCAGAATGGTGCTGCTATTTCTCATAACAGAAAATGGTGACCTCCCTCTAGACTTCTTACTTACCACTTCAGCTACCACTAGCAGCCTCACACCTGTCATAACTGGATTCATATTAGAGAAATTTTTGTGAATATTAAATTAATTCCAAATTACTTTCCATGGAGAAAGTAGTTTCCTAACTGATTTCTGGAGGGAAGGCCAGCACACTGACCACCTGTCGAGGTTGATAGCCCTTTGTTTCTACATTTAAGCATGATTGATGAAGGGAGTGGAACATCCCCCTTGTGAGGAAAGACTGAGTGAGCTGGGTCCCTTTAGCTTGGAAAAAAGGAGACTGGGGAGTGACATAATTAATGTTTATAAATATGACTGGTGGGCATCAGGAGGATAAAGCCAGACTCTTCTCAGTGTCATCTAATGATAGGACAAGGGACAATGGATGTCAGGTGGAACAGAGGAGGTTCCCCAAAAATATGAGAAGGAACTTCTTCACAGTGATGGTGACAGAGCACTGGAACAGGATGCTCAGGGGGATTGTGGAGTCTCCTTCTCTGTAGATGTTTGAAAACCACCTGGATATGTTCCTGTACGACTTGAGCTGTGTAATCTTGCTGTGTCAGGGGGATTGGACTAGATGATCTTTTGAGGTTCCTTCCAATCTCTAATGTTCTGTGATCAGTTCAGGTAATGTTGAAAGGATTTGGTAGCTCACTTGCCATGAAAGATCCAGGAGAGTGTCACATGCTTAAAATCTATAGTAATCACTTCAGTAATGTACAGAGCATTTCTCACCATCTGCTTCATGGCCAAATCAAGCTGTCTGAAATCGTGGTCCGACTAAATGTGTTGGGAGTCAGATAGCTAAATGTTCTTGCTCATCTTGGTTTCCTGGTTTTAGTTTTGAGCTAGTGGCACTAAGTATACATTAAGTATCTTACAACATTCTTCAGAAATAATGTAGTTTTTTTCCCCAGAGAAATATCAGCCCAGCTCTGTAGCTGTTGCGTCTATGTCAGCTTGCTGCCTGGAATACAGGTTGGTGATGAGTGATGTTATTTCAGTTTATCTAAGTCATGATCCAACTTTCCCAAACAGTAGTGTCCTCAGTCCTCCTAAGTTGCTGCATGACCATCCAGTATCCAAATTCTATTTGACTTTGAGACAAGCAATGTCAGGATCTTTGTAGATGCTTCAAGAAAGGAGTCATGAACAGCATCTGCAAAAAGACAAGTGACATGGCTGGAGGCTTAGAACCTGCATGCACTGCAAGTAAATTTAATATTAGTAGGTTTAATAATTGTAGGTCGACTTGAAGGCTCTGGTAGTTCTAGCTGTTTAACCTTTTGTCTAGTTTTGAAAATAGCAGGGAAGAAGAAGAGACCAGAGCATCATTTTACTTAAATTCCATTTGCTCTCCTGCAAATCTTCAGAGGTCTAGATGTGTACCAGCCTCATCTTGCAGATATTGAAAAAGAATGAAAGCCTGCTTTATGGAGGCATTTGCCCATAACATTTTGCTTGAAGGGGAACAGTTCAAAATTCATAATTTTACATTTTATTATTTACTACTCATTTAGTAGACATATGGTATTATGAACTAATTATATCAGAAGCACCACTAAGACTGGAGTCTTAGGAGACAGTAGAGCAGACTAAAAGATAATGAGCTGCTGTCTGTGGATGCAAGAAAGAAGACTTTAATTAAAAAGCTTTGGTGATGGTTATTTTGTTTCTGTTTTGGAGGGTGGTGATTTGGTTTTCTTAGGTTTTTTAAAATTCTATATATTTACTACTTTTTTTAAGGTTAAAACTCCAGAAGATGTGAAAACAGCCATGTTTCAAAAAACGACACAGCACTTCACTGTGGAAAACCCATAAAATGACAGGAAATGACTTAATGTGTTAGGTGTTTGTTTTTAAGGGTTCTGTTGACAGACATCGATGAGTGAAAATATTGCATTTTGTTTTTGCCTTTTGTTCAGTAAATAGCATGGAATTTTGATGATGCCTAGAGGGACAGCTTTGTACTGTGGTGGTCTAAGCTGGGGTTTTTCATTAATGTAACTAATCAGAGTAGGTGGCAGGATTTCTGCTTTTGTGTTGGGCTTTTTTAAGAAACAAAGCTGAAGTCAAAGAGAAAACCAAGAAAAAGCACCACAAAGTTTATCTTTTACTCATCTGGAAGAGTTTATTTTAAACACAGAACATTGTTTGCTGCTGTGGAAATGAAAGTGAGAGAGTTGCAGCTTTCTTCCGATGCCATCTGGCAGATGATTTACTCGCGTATGGTATTCGCTAATCCAAATAACCCCGTGTGTGGTAGCATTGTCTCTTTACTGATCATGCAGCTGAGTTGGCTGAACCTTAGATGGCTCACACAAGGCTATCAACAGCACAATACAATAGACTGTTTAAAATCAGAACAGTATTAAGGAAAGGGGTATGCCATATTCATTGTGCCTTTACATTTACTAAGCCTTTTCCTTACCCAGACTGGGCTTGATGTTTCGTTTTCACTGTCTTCATGATTTTTTTTTTGCTCCAGTTCTGCTTGGGCTTTAGCCTGTTATATTCAATGCTTACATGCATTCTCAAAGCTTAGATGAGCCCAGAGCACTAGGCATCCATCCCTAGATTGCTTTCCTTGCTCTGATGTTGTTCCTGAAAGGTCCCTTCCCAAACTCGGGAAACTTGTAATCTTTCTGTGAAGTAAGTCTGCTTCAGCAGGACTGCTGCATGCTGTAAACAGTAGCTTTGTGGCTAAGGAACTCTCCAAAGCCAAAATTGTCTCCAGATTAGGATATTCCTATTTATCAGGCAGAAGATCTAACTACCTTCTTATTATATTAATGTTAGGCTGCATCCTCTGGCTTTAATATGAAAGGAACAGCCTTGAGTGATTTTTTTGAGAAGAATAATTATGATGTGAGGAACAGATCCTAAGCTATGAGTAGATGTGCGTATTGACTTACACTCTTGTATTTAAATTCTGTGAAGGAGTTGATATATGATACTCTTTTATTTTCAAAAGAATATATTTATGTCCTTGTCAATATGTGGGTTTTTCAGTGGCTTTTTCATGGTGCCTAACTCTGTGTGCCTCTTTTACTCTGGGTCCAAATTCCAGTTTGAGTTCTAAAGATCTAAAATTGAAGTGTTGGCTATGCCTGCCTTTTAGCCACCACTGTTTTTCAGTTGAAACTGGCTGAAGACCAATGGCATCCTAGGTGGATCAGAAACGGGGTGGCTAGTAGATTGAGAGATTCTCTTTCTCCTCTACTCTGCCCTGGTGAGACCACATCTGCAATATTGTGTCCAGTTTTGGGCCCCTCAGATCAGGAAAGACATAGAACTGCTGGAGAGGGTCCAATGCAGAGCCATAAAGATGGTGAAGAGAGTGGAACTTCTCCCTGATGAGGAATGGCTGAGGGAGCTGGGTCTATTGAGCTTGGAGAAAAGGAGACTGAGGGGTGACCTCATTAATGTTTATAAATATGTGAAGGATGGGTGTCATGAGTATGGAGCCAGGCTCTTCTCAATGTTATCTGGTGATAGGACAAGGGGCAATGGATGTAAGCTGGAACAGAGGAGGTTCAACATAAATATAAGAAGGAACTTTTTCATTATGAGGGTGACAGAGCACTGGAACAGGTTGCTCAGGGAATTTGTGGAGTTTCCTTTTCTGGACATATTTAAAACCATCCTGGACATATTCCTATGCAACTTGATCTAGGTGATCCTGCTGTGGCAGGGGGATTGGACTAGATGATCTTCGAGGTCTTTTCCAATCCCTAATATTCTGTGACTCTGTGGTTCAATTTGCAGCTGATAATTTTGGATGATGACTTTTCGATTTTGAGGATAGCTGGATGGTTTTGAAAGTTCTGATTTTGTTCAGAGATAGATCAATAGAATCCATATTTGAAATTAGAATATATACCACTGTCAGGATGTCATTCTGAGATGAAATTAGCCAATTAATTTAGGGCCAAAACAAAAACAAAGCAAGGAGGATTTAAAAACCACTTATAAATCGCAGGCAAAACCAAAACTAACTGAATTTGGGGAAAACCTAAGACATATTTAATTCACCCCATGTGAAATCCCTGACACAAAGACATGCAGAGATTAAGCTGATATCTTCATCCCCTCAAAGGGAAGAGACATCCAGCAGTTCTTGCTCCTTGTGGAAATGTGGAGTCCATTCACACATCCCTCAGCCTCAGCAGGAATTTAAAAGTCCAGTTCCCTCTTCCATGTGCTTCTAAGCCAGTCTTCCATTTCCAGCACACCAATTCCTAGGGCCATGAACAAGGGACAAACTCTCTCCTTTTCAGCAAACACTGGCATTTAGGTGAAATGTTCTTTCTGCTGATCTTCGAAGTACACTCCCTCTCCCTTCACCACGTTTCCAGGGCAAGATGGCTGCCATGCCTAGCACCAGCAACATTGTGGTCCTTTCAGAATATAAACATGAAAGTGAAGTGAAGGAAGAATCAGAAAAATAATTCACAGGTTACTGTAGCATCTTCCCAATGCCTCATGCTGAGAAACCCGTCAAATTCAAACTGTGACTACGGTGTAGATAGTTTTGTAGCAGAGCTTGGGAAAGAATTGCGGGCTCTGCTCTTTCCCTGCGGAGCAGCTGACACTTTGAACTTACTGGCACTTTGAACTGACTGGCTGCATATCTATTGCTGAGTATTTATTGCCAGTACCAGTTTCCTGAACCACAAGCTGAATGGGGTGGTGCAGCAATGTTCATGTTTGCCCTCAGAAGAGGCATGAGTTCATCGAAACTCTGCTTGAAGAGTTCTTTGGTCCATGCTGACTTCTGAAAGATGTTGTTTTGCAAAGTGTTAGTTGAGAGAGACGAAACTTTACCAAAAACTACTCTAACTGTTGAGCAGTGCAGATGACTGAATTTCAGTGTCTGGGCTGGTTCCCTGTCAGTCCTTAACTGAGTGGAATAAGTATAGACAGAAAGCACCCCCTTCCTCCTCCAAGTCCTAACAGACTTATAGCTGTGATTTTTCATTTTACTTTCATGACCTTCAGAGACTATTCTGGCAAACTGAAGCAAATTTTCTCTTACTAACTTTATAGGTCTAAAATTCCACTGACTTTGCTGCAATTTCTGTTGATTGACCCTGTAAACACATGGAGAATCAGCATTGTTATTAATACCACCATGTCATCATACTTTATTCATTTTCAGTTTTCTAACTACGGTCTAATCTCTTTGTAATTGTGTCCACTAATGTGGCCTTGGACTATGGAAATCTAATTTTATCAAAATGTGTTATTCTTGGACTAGAATTCCCCGTTACACCATTGCACTTTATAGATCCATAGATTTTTTTTAAGGCCAGAAAAGCCCCTTAGATTACTTGTCCAACTTCCTGAATGACACAAGGCGTTGAATTTAACCCAGTTAACCTTGTGTCAGATCTGGCAATCCATGTTTGGCTAAGACTTACCTTCTAGAAAGATGTCCAGTCTCGATCTAAAGCCATTGGTAGTTGCAGAATCCATCACTTCCTTTGGCAGTGAAGTGCACTGCTTATCACCCTCACTCTTGTAAATGTTTGTTTTGATTCTTGCCTGAATTTGTCTGGCTTTGGCTTCATTCTGTCACCTCACATTATGCCTTTTTTTTGTGAGATGAGAATGCTGTTGTTACTGCTCAGTATTTTCTCCCTGTGGTGATACTCACACATCATATCACTGAGAGCATTAGTAGATATTTTTATTTAACTCAACAGACTGAACTCCTTTAGGCTCTTACTGCAAAGCCCTTTTCCAAGGTTTCAAATAATTTCTGTAGCTCTCCTCCACATCCTATCCAATGTTTTAATTCTTTTGTGAAATGAGGAAACAAGGACTGGATGCAATTCTCCAGCATGTGTCCATTTATAGGCAACCCTAATACTTTTCAATGCTTTGCCTCTCTTGCTCTAAGGTAACCATTAACATAAATATGCCTAAGTCTGCTCTCTGGCACTAAGGTCAGCTGGAAAATCATAGTCTGCTTTTGTACTTTCAAATGCTTTGTGTCATAGAAGCATAGAGTGGTTTGGGTAAAATTATCCAGTTCCAACACCCCTGCCATGGACAGGGACACCTCCCACTAAACCAGGTTGCTCAAACCCTGATCCAGCCTGATCTTAAACACTTAGAATCATAGAATCATTAGGGATTGGAAGGGACCTCGAAAGATCATCTAGTCCAATCCCCCTGCCACAGCAGGATCACCTAAGACCAAGTAATAGAGTGAGTCAGGGTTAGAAGGGACCACAGGATCATCCAGTTCCAACTCCCCTGCCATGGGCGGGGACACCCCACACTAGATCAGGCTGGCCAGAGCCTCACCCAGCCTGGCCTTAAACACCTCCAAGGACTTCCAGTGATATAGCACCTGCAACTTGTCTAGACAACGCATTCCATTGTCTCACCAACCTCATGGAGAGTTAATTTTCCTTCAGTTTGTAGCCATTACCCCTTGTCCTATAACTACAAGCTCTTGTAAAAATTCCTTTCTCACCTTCCTTGTAGGCCTCCTTCAGATACTGAAAGGCCACAGTAATGTCTCATCTCCCTAGAGCCTCATTGTCTCCAGGTTAAACAACCCTAACCCTCTCGGCTGTCCCTCATAGGAGAGGTATTCCAGCCCCGAAGTCCGTCTTCATGGCACTCCTTCTTGTGTTGTAGTTTCCCAGCTGAATGCAGCTGGTGGGGTCTCATGAGAGCAGAGTACAGGAGGAAAATCTGTGATAAATGGACTTTTACTTTAGAAACTGAACACAAAATAAAACCTCCTATTCTGAGTTTTTAAGATTCAAACAGTAGATTCAACTCTCCTTTTGATGTGCTTCCCATGATACAGCAATGTGAGAAATAATCAACAGATCTTACATTCGCTGTTCCCAAAATTAACCTATGTCTTCACGATGTAGATGTTTTGTTGATTGAGACTCTTTGCTTCCACCTCTTTTCTGCCAAGAAATTGTGAGGAACACTGAGTGAGGACAGTAGTCAGTGCCTGTGTTCTTACACCTCAAACAAGAGGGGTATGTTTATTATTTTCACTTCCAATCAAAAACATGAAACCACTTGAAATCAACTCAAGGGTTTCATCACTTTAGTGATGTCAGTTCACAATCGGAGAGCTCCCAGAATATCTTGGAAACATCCAGTTCTTCTGGTGTATGGATTGAGAAACTACTACATCTCTTTCCTTACTTATGGGATGTTAAGGTCAGACACAGCAAAACATTTTCAGTACACACCCAAGTCCATTTTCATTAATAAGCTCCTCTTCTATATGCTTGAGCGTAGCCGGTTTGCTTTGTCGAGGTACTGTCTCCCCAAACTAGAAACCCAGTCTCTTCACTGCTGCTGCTGTTCTCACAGCTCACAGTGGTGACAACTATTACGCCCAAGGGTGAAATTCTTGGATCTGGGTCAGCCAGCCTGTGTGGTTTATTACCTGGCACAGCAACAAAGCCCAGACACACACTGCCTCCCAAGTATAGCCCTCCAGGTGGTGTCGCTTCCCAAACCCAGCACTTGCAGATGCCTCTTGTGTCTGTGAAACATTCATGACAGCATATTGCAGCATTCAAGTGTTAAATGATGTCTAAGACCCTAATTTGAAGTTTTATTTGTGATTTCTTGTACTAATGCTTGCTCTCAACTCTCCCTTCTTTCTTTCCCTGCAGATCACCATTAAGTTGGATAATGCTAAGGTTATTATTGCTTTATTTCTCAAAGTGTTGTTCCTATGGTGGTTGTTCCATGAGTAGCCCTATGGCCTGTCCTGTTTTCTCCCTAGGACTGAGGTTCCTGGTTTGTGATGCCTGTGTCTGTGAACTAGTTGAGTTTTCCATGCTGGGAACAGTTACCCTAACTAACTCCTTATCCCATTACTTGGGATGTTAGTCCCAAGGCAGTTAGGCTTTCTGCCAGTCTGGTGACAGAGTAGATACTATTGGACCAGATCTAAGTGCTTGGGGAGCATGAGCTGCCTCAAGCAGCACTAAAACATCAGCATTTAGCACCTGCTCACCGATACTGCAGCACGGGTGAACAAACAGAACTAAACACTCAGGTTTAATGGTGTTTGTGCCAGCCCAAGGAGACCCTGGATGAGGTGTCTCCACTTACTGGCAAGAGCTGTGACTGATGTCCCTTTGCACAGCACAGCTCATGCGGAAACCGCATCGCTAGCTTTATCTGAATCAGTGACAATCCCACAGCTCATCAGAGCTTCTTCTTGCCCTCCCTGTGCCACCAAGATTTGGTGGATAAAGCTGCCCACAACATTGGACTGTGTTATGAAAGAAATTGGGATGAGGTGGAGGTTGGCCTCTTCTACCTAGTGCCTAGCAATAGAACCAGAGGAAATGGGGTCAGGTTGTGCCAGGGGAGGGTCAGATTGCATCTCAGGAAAAACATCTTCCCAGCAAGAGAGGGGAGGCCTTGAATAGGCTACCCAGGGAGGGGATGGAGGTGCCATCTGTGGAGGGTTCAACAACCGTGCAGACAAGATGTTTCAGAAGATGGTTTAGTGATTGGGGGTTGTAGGGTGGATGGTTGGACTTGATGATCTTGAAGGTGTTTTCCAACCTTGATGATTCTATGATTCTATGTTTCCATAGTTCTATGAAAGTGGTATCTTGGACTATTAATTCAACACTCTGTTTTTTGTGGTATAATTTGTTCATGCTAATTGAGAGGTGTTACACTCAGCTTTCCTTTCTTAGAGTCAATGGTTCCTTTCAGGATTAAGTTGCCTGCTCCATGTCCTCAAGGCCAGTCCCCTGCTTCACAGGCTACAGACAGGCCTCTGCTCCTTTCTGCATTTCACCACAGTTGTTCTTGGACCCCTTTCTGTTGGACTCTCCACAGGTTCACTCTCTCCTCCACCACCATATTCCAATGGTAAAATGGTTGTCATGGTGCACTCAATCCAGTGACTGCATGGTTTTTCCCTAACAAAGCCCAAAACCATCAGAAATCAGTAAACCTCCCCCAGGGGTTTTCCCCTCCCTATGTTATGTTTATCCATCAAGACGCTAATTGACTCAAACTTCCAGAGGCAGGAGAATTAACTGCAGCTGGGGGGAATCTTCTGTGAGGCTTCTTACCCAGTCTGCACAGCTATCCCCGAAACTCCAGCCATGCTCAAACTACCAGAGGAGTGTATTTACAGTGGGGCACAGCTGGTGGCTACAGTATTAAATAATGAGCAAATTCATAATTTTGTCTCATCGGTCATCCACCTTAGATTATTTTTAGCATGTACCTTGACTGCTTGGAATCCAGCTTTCTCCATGCCATGGTATGGAGTTGGCTGTCCCCACATAGGATGGGTGGACAAGACTTGGAGGTTGACTGATGAAGACTTCCAGCATTATTTTGGCAATTTGTATATGATTCAGTGTTTCCACATGTTCTCTTTTTGTATCTTAAGAGTTTATAGCTACTCTTAATGCTGCAAAATCACATCCAGTCTAGAGAGAACTAAGCGCAAGCGGTGTAGAGGTGCCTTAGTCTACACTATTCAGTCTTGACACCAAGGCTGTCATTTTTATTCAATGCATTTCAAATGGAGGCTGCAGAAAACATGAAGAGCTTTCATTTGTGCATGTGTCTCATTAGGTAAGAGCTGTGGATGGTTCTTGCAAGTGATATTAGTTTCTCCAAGAGATCAATGCTTGTGAAACAAGCTGAGCACAGCAAACTGAAGTTGTGAATTGTCACAAGTTTCATCTGTAGAATGGGCTGTGAATTGTAGTAGTTTTGGACCAAATTCCGGCTCTGTTCAGACATCATTGCTACAGGACAGAAACTCTTCAAGAAAAGTGTGAGGGAATAATTGTTTCAGTCACCCAAAGTAAATCTACCAGTGAACATGAATTGCAGCCATGAGTTTCTTCTCACTTATAAATCAGCTTTAGTATTTATTAACTTGTGTGAATATAGAAGAAAATTGCTGTTCTTACCTCAAAAAGCACTCATGTTCAGCAATAACTTGAAACGGTAATTGATTTGGCGTGAGCCATGTAAAAGCCTGTTGCAGACATACAGTGGGGATTAATTATTACTTTCATTAGGTTTTATTATCATCGCCTTCAGTGACACATACAGTGTTTCTTTCATCACCATGTAAGAGGGCTTAACACTACGAAAGCAGTCCAATATTTCTCAGCACCTGCCCATCTGGCAAGTCTTTGTTCTAAGTTTGTCCTGCCACCGTTTTAGATTTGCAGCTGATCAAAGTGCTGAGATTACTTATAACAAGGACTTCCTGGGCAAATAAATTACTATTGGTCTAGTTTGGCTCTACAGAGCCCTGGCAGTGAAAGGCCACTGGGCAGACTGGGCTAAGAAAATGAATGTGCATGCAGACATTTATGATGCAGCTTTGTCATTTTTAATGCACTGTACATTCAGCATTTTCATCCCTTTATAGTGGAAGACCATTTGGATGTTTCTTTGAAGACTAATGTAGGAATGTTGGCAAAAGCCAGTTACTGTAACATGTGTAATTTATTATGTTAACAAAGTCTGATGAAACAACAAATATGAATAATCCTGCTGAGTACAGAGAAAACAAATGCACTCCTTTTATGCTGTAGTTTGATCTGATGTTGGTAGACTACAGTTAATATATTTTGAAACAAAATATGCATGGCAAACTGTTTTCATAAGACTCTAATAAAAGTCTTTCTCATTTTTAGTTTTTCCTCTCAGTTTTCCCTTTGTTTTGTTCAAATAAAAAAAAATAAAACATGCATTTTACCATCTGTAATAAACCTAAATTCTCCTCAGCTGCTGCTGTTAAAATGCTGGAGCTCTATTCCAGTAGGATACTGTTCACCCTACGCACAATAAATAATGTAACATGAAAACCAGTCCAAAATCCAGTGTAATTGACAGAGATATTAATAAAATCTGTGCTTTCTTTTTTTTGGTAGGGAAACAGAGCAGCTAAGCAAGTTGCAGCTAAGTTGATTGAAATAGCATAAAGTAGGGAACAGTCAATATTCAGGCAGTTAATATAGTTAGAAATCCATTTATATTGTTGATTGACTAATTTATTTGCTATGCTATTGATTTGATCTCTGCCAAGAGAGAGCTAAGGGCTCGGTCACAGCTTTGTTCAATGCGTTGTGAGAGCTTGAATGGAATGACTGGAAGAAAATGGTATTAGGTAGGTCATGGTTGGGTTGACTTGGAAAAAGCCTGGGAATTTGTGACTTTAAAAGTCAGACTGCTACTCTTTGTTTGTCAGCTCCTCCTTGTTCTGGTCTTACTCCAATGTGTTGAGTGTACTTCACCAATAGACCCCGTAAGCCCATGTGGCATCCCGCTGTATACCCTTAAAGCTTCATAAATTCACTTCCATCTGCCTTCAAGAAATACTCACCAAAGTTTCAGTCATTTTGCTCAAAACTTTCCGCTGCTCAGTGTGGAAAGATTCAGAGGTGTCAGTAAGTCACACCGATTTTCCTTTCTTTGTTTGTTCCTAATTCTGTTAGATGCATTTCAAAAACAATCCACAACAACCTCTTTCCTGATTGCTAACTACCAACAGCACAGCTAGTGCCATTGCAGTAGAGGAAGTCAGCAAACGAAGCCATGTGTAAATGAGTGGCACTAACCATCAAATTAACTTCCTCAGCAGTGGGGTATACCATACTTCATCAAAGTTCCACTTCTATTGTCAATTTACGTCTAATTTATAATTTTAGTCTAGGAAAGTTTATCCCTGTTTTTTGTTAGTGAAGTTAATTTTAAACACAGGGTTTAAATTATGTTTTTTGGATCATTCAGCAAGTCAGAGTGACTGCCAGTCCTCAAGAAATGAGCAAACTGACTGTTTCTTATGAAACCTAGTTTGTTTGAAATTTGCACTGGGGCATGGCCAAATGTTTGTACATACGCTTCAAGGATAGATCTGCTCTCTGTTCATAAATTACAAAATGGCTTTTCAGGGCTCACTATGAATTCATCCTGAGTTTGATGTTAGTTCAGGAGCCAGGGAGGTTTCAAGGAAGAAATTGAGTGATTTTGTATCTATTTGCCATAACTGCTGAACTCCTTGATAGCAATAATCAGCCTCTGAAGGTAAACAGTAGAAAACTCCACCCTGCAGCATTATCTGTGGGGTGGGGTTTTTTGCCAAGTGTGTTGCACAAAGTATGTTTTTATTTTTCTACACCCTTTTCACTGGTAAGAAATTATGGTCTTCTGTTGCCTAGAAAATTTGATGAATGAATGGAGAGGCGATGGAATGAGAGCCTGAGGAATAACCGGAGGCTGGAAAGTTTTCAAAGTAAAGGATTTCCATCTGACAGCTTAAAATGTGTTGTTATCAAAGACTGAACACATGGACAAAGGAATATTTTTGCTTGAATTCTTCTTAAACAAATATACTTATTTTCCAACAAAACATCCTGTTTCTGATATTTCTAAAGTTTAGAATGAGCAAAAAAAGAGGGTTTTCAGGTCCTTTTTTTACATTTTAGAAGGCAAGAGAAATGGAAAGTGTAGTGTCTCGTATGCCTCAGAAGGTTAAGAGCACATTTTGTGTAAAACACATTGACAAACAGAAATACCTGTGACAGAGTCCAGATAACAGCAGTGCCTTCACATCTCAGAAGACGTTGTGTTTGCAAGCTGCTGTCTGGACTATAGCAGTGAAATCCCTCTTTGACTAAATGTCCCGTGTGCACAGTTTGCCCATTCTAGCCTCAAGAACTGAAACCCCCAGCTTTAGCAATGTGACTGAAAAAGACTTAAAAAAGTAATCTAGAGATTCTGGACAGCAACTCTTTTCAGCAGGGTACTGACACTTACGTTTAAATTCCCCTGAAGTTGATCAAGCACATGTGTTTATTGAATTAAAGCTCAGACTACTTGTGACAAAGTTAAGCTTACTTCAGCTGAAAGTTGCTCTTTTGTGCATTCGTCATCACATAAGAATTTAGTCTCATATCAAGACACAGTAGCTATTAAACGTAAAACATTTTTCTTTTAAAAAGGCTTGTTTTTCCACTTCCTCAGAAAACATTTTCTTCCCCTGGGAAATGGAGACATGCACATAGCAGCTCAGGAATGGCAGAGTTTTTTCAGCTCAGTTTTGCCACTAACTCTGTTAAATATTGTATTGCAGCAGTGATGAGGAATCCCACATCTCTAAGTGTGTGACATGTTATGTGTAGGGTAGATGTGAAGAGCCGAATTAAAACCAATGTGAGCTGGCCAGTGCCTTTGGAATGTACCTGGTACCTTCTATCTGGTCTTGCCTGCTATTCTGGTTGAGTATTTCCTTTAGTTTAATGTAATTTCTGGAACAGATACTATAACACATAAAATTTTCTATGTATGATATTTGAAATATTGCTTTTGCTTTCTCATGCCAACTGAAGAAGGTGAGAGTTTGTAGTATTTCTGTTAGCACAAATTAATGTAAAGGCCTCCTGTTCAATAATAGCACTTTAAAATTGTTTATCAGATCGATGACAGGACGAGGGGCAATGAAGCAAATCTGGAGATGGGTAGATTTAGACTGGATGTGAGGAGGAAGTTCTTTACCATGAGAGCAGTGAGAGCCTGGAATGGGTTGCCCAGGGAGGTGGTTGGGGCCCCCTCCCTGGAGGTGTTTAAGGCCAGGCTGGATGGGGCTCTGGCCAGCCTCATCTAGGGTGGGGTGTCCCTGCCCATGGTGGCGGGGGGTTGAAATTGGATAGACAGGTGGTCCCTTCCAACCCTGAGTGATTCCGATTCTATAACTTCTCCAGTGAAGTGACCCTGCTGTGGCAGGCGGATTGGAGTAGACGATCTTTCGAGGTCCCTTCCAATCCCTAATGATTCTATGATTCTGTGATTTTAATAAAAACTGCATAAGATAGAGAAGAGCCCAGTATCACTAGTTGATTCTGTGCCAATACAATATTATCTTTCACTGGCGCTCTAAAGAAATAGATCAGTGAAGAAGTCTGAGGTATATCACAATACTCTGATCAAAAGTAGTGTGTTATTTAAATATTGTAATAAGCCCAGTGATGTCTTTTGAAATAGAATGATTTTAATTCAAAAACATCTGCTTGAAAGTTCAAAGAGATTAGAAATGTGCATTTATGAAAACATACTAATTAAAGGCTCTAAATACTTAGAATAGTTCTATGCCTGTGTAAGTTAGTCCAACTGATAGCAAAACTTGGCATGTTTTATATTATTTCAACTTCTTTTATTTGAACAAGGAAATGGATAAACAAAAGGAAAAGATCCTGTTGTTTTTAAAATTTTGTGAAAATATAACCTGAATGGAGGTCAGTCTTCAAATGCATGGTCCATATGGCTTGGCTGACACAAGTAGCTCTAAGCATAACATCACTTTGTAGGAACAGTGGACTCAGTGCTCTCCATCTCTGTGCAGTAGCAGAGTAGAAAGAAAATGTAAATCTAACTGGTTCTTTATCCACCATTTTTGATCCTCAAATATATCTGTATCAGTGGAAGCATAAAGTACTGCAGTTTCTAGATCTGTTAATAAAAACACCCAAAATAATTATCCTCTACTTCATATAAAACAATGGTGTAACTATTTTGTGTTTGGCCTGCGAATCATCAGATGTCATTATTACAAGCAGACTTCACAAGTAGCTCTGTTGCAGAAGAATGGAGAAACACTTATGTTAATTAAATGAAAATGCTGCTTAATTTGGTGCTTTACACTTACTAGTCAAATATAATTCAGCTACAGTGCCTGAACATAGACCATCCCTCTAAGAGGGCCACATTGTGTTTGTGGGATATTGTTTTCATTATTCATTAGAATAAAAGAAACTTAGCAATGTGTGTGTGCAGTAATGCAATGCTTCCTCAAAAGACTAGGGAAATAACACATGCACATAGATGAAGGTCTCTCTATTTCAGGTTTGTTTACGATCAAAAAAAAGAAGTGATCAAGACAAAGTCACTGGGCAAATGATTTGTCTTGATTGCCACACACATCCTATGTTCTGCATGCTGGGCATCATGAAAAAAATAATATAACCAAGCGAAGAAGTCATCAGGGCTGTATTTCAAGAAGTATTTAGGCACCAAATCTGCAGGCTAACAAGGTAAGGCTTGTACATGTCTCAGCACTAGCACACTCACATCTGAGTGCTGTCTTGGCATGTTCAGTGTGATTGTGTGTGCTACAACACAGAGGGTGCTGCTACAACTAGAGACGTGCCCAGGTTAGAGTTGGTGGTCCTTTAATTGCCTTTGATCCATAACCAACTGTCCAGGCACTCCACATCTAGGGTGAAAGCAAACAAAGGAACTTAAATGAGTGCCAAAAGTGCTTTAGAAATACTTACAGGGCAGGCTTCTGTTCTCATCTAAGAGTCATGAACTGATCATAGTAAGAAACGTGCCGAAGTTGCTGCTGTCTCTCGCCCTTTCTCGACTACTGTCAGCTGTGATTTAACCTTACTTTTTCAGACCTTGCACTGAAAGCACACCAGGGAAGAGACTGATTGAGAAACACTCTTCTTCCCTGCTAGACACTGTGCTGATGGGAATTATGCTTTCTGTGGTGGTCATCATCTTTATGGATACACGACAAGTCGCAAGAGAAGAGTTCCATGCCAATCTTCTGGCACAGAATATTTCTCTGGCTGACTTCACACTAAATGCTCCCTAGTCTGATTATCTCCTTGGTCTGCGTACTAGGGTGCTTTGTGCTTCTCTCAGATGCATAGTCAAACTCTCAGTGTTGCAAAGCTTTACTTCAAAATATTTCTCAGGCTACGGATATCAGAAGACAAAAGTTATCTGTCCAGTTTCCCTGCACAATTAAGAGAAAGACCTGAGCACCAATAAGTGAGATCTGACAGTTCACCAACTGGAGTGGAAAGCCACGAGCAACAGCTGGGAAGAAATGCTGAAGAAACTGAACTGACTCTCAGCTGCCCCAGTGTCATGGTTTAGGTCCTGCTGATGACTAACCATGCAGCTTCAAGCTCACACCTCACACCACAGTGAGATGGGAGGAGAATAGGAAGTAAAAAGTAAAACTTGTAGATTCAGCTAAGAACAGTGTAATAGGAAAAAAAAGATGAGAAATAGTAGTAATACTAATAAAAGAGCATATGAAGTGAGTGAGTGATGCATAAGGCAATTGCCAAACACCAAGAATCTGATGACCTGCATGTTCCCAAGGCACAATCCCTCCTACCCTCTGTCAGCTCCCTGTCTACATTTAGCCCATATCCATGGTAAACTATAGCCGTTGCTGTATCACTCAGTGACCCTTCCTAGCCAAGATGGAATCACTGAATGTACAGCAGTCACACTAAACAGGGAAGCAGTCCTCAGGAGAAGAAAAAGGAGCAGGATCAGAAAGAGCCCAAGCAGAAAACACATCACACACATACATGCAATTTGTGTACTGAGCATGACATCATGTGGTGTTGAATAATCCCTTGCTAGTTTGAGACAGCTGTCCTGGGAAATCCCATTTATGATACCCAAATGAATAGACTGTTCAGAGGTTATGCCTGTTTTGGAAAGAAGATTTACAGGCAGATGTCCAGTTACTGGAGTTTTTTAACTAAGTAATTAGTACTCATTGTGTTATGTAGTATTCTGAGACAGAGCTTCCACAGGCTTTGTGATGAAATCTTTGTATTTTATCCCATGCACTGTATTTAAAGATGAGAAATAACAGAATCACTCACTAGGAACATCTCTGCAACTTTCATTTTGCCCTGGATTGGGTGGATCTGGTTGGATTTAACTCACTGCTAGGGTCTGTCAGCTGGAGAAGCTAGTGCACTAATGTGACAGAAGTGACAATAGGCTGTAGAATAATTCTAAGCACGAATCAGCACTTCAGCCTTCACTCATGTAGTGTGAATTGCACATCTTACAGAGCTGACAGCAATTCTGAGGTAGAGTAGCTGATTTAAATAAATAAATATGTAAAATTTGGAACTTTCCTTTCTGCTCTCCCACTTGCAGCTGTAGATTCCTGCTCACTGCTTTAACTGCACATCAAAAGAACTTTTCATAGACAAAACTGACCACACATTTTTCATCTTCCAAAATAACTGCTTGTGGAGACTCAATTCCTAGCATTTGACACTTGAGACACCAGCAATAATAGGAAAAAAAGCAGTGACATTTATATGAAACAAAAAACAAAGAAGTGGGTTCTTTGGCATCATCCTTTCTTTTAGTTAAAGTTCTTGTGTTTCCACTGTATCCCACTGGCTGCTTTTAAGGAGCTCTGTGGACTGTTTGAAAGACAGCTTGTTAATTACAACTAATCTCAGCTCATGAGATAATGAATTCATGAGCACTAACTGGTCAGCCCCAGTTAGTACTTGCATGGGAGACCACATGGGAACACTGGGTGCTGTAGGCTTATCCTGCTCTGGCAGAGGGGTTGGACTAGATGATCTTTCAAGGTCCCTTCTAACCTCTGTGATTCTGTGTGTGTGATTGTGTGTATACATAGTTCTTCATCTGGGCATATCTGTACTCGCAAATTACTCTGTCTTCACGTTCTTCATCCAACGTGCACCCCTGACAATCTTCTTTAGGTAAAAGTAATGGAATTTGCTTCTTGGCTTCCTTCTGGTGTCATCAGCTTTGGCTAAGACTGGGTTAAGTTTTGACAGAAGCTGGGAGGAACCAGGATAATGAACCATCTTGTGGGATATTAGATGCCATACTGATGTCATGCCCAGCGTGTATAAGGTGGGGAGCTGGCCGGAGAAAGCTGAGCAGTGAGCGGTTCCATTGTATAACTCTCATGTTATGTATTCTTTCATTAGTATTGTTGTTATTACAGTTGCACCTTCTCTCTTTGTGTTATTCTATTAAACTCATAACCTACAGACTTTTACCATTTTTCTCACAATTCTCCTCCCCAACCCACAAAGAGGTGGGGGTGTGAGTGAACAGCCACATGGTGCTTACTTGTTGGCTGGACCTGAACTATTACAAGTAGGTTAGTTAGGTCCCTTAGGAACCGTCAGGTACATTTCCTTGGGAAATTTTTCTGCCAGACTGCTCCCGGTAGGCAAAACAGCTAGGCACACCAGGCTGGGATCTGTTTGCTCCACATTACCCTGTAATGCTCTCCTAGCAGGCTGCTTGGAGAATCCCAGATGCTGTCAAGCCTTGTGCCAAGCTAAACAACAACTTTACATGTATCTGAAGCAGTAAATGTTCTATTGTAGTGAGGTGTATGTCATTCAGAAATTATTTTTAGCACTATAAACTGATAACAGTTATAAAATGATCAAATATCAGGGCCACAAGAAATACCACACAGGGACACAGAAGACCCATGGTCAAGTGTTCTCTCATGTGGGTATGGTCAGTCTACTTGTCTGGTCTGACTTTACTGCACTGTTTGGGCTTGAATTACTCCCTGGGGCAAAGGGTTTTTGCACATAGGATAGTAAGAGAAGCAGCATTTGAGACTTAGCTCCTTGTCTTGTCTTCAAAGGGTTTTTGCAGAATTATGCCTGTAATGTCATGAATTTTCTTGGGATAAGACAGACAACAAGTGAGTGATGAAAGTACAGCAACTGGAGGAACCAGAAATATCACTAGGGACATACTGTACTTCATGACTTTTTAAAAGCCTAATGGGTCTAGATGTGGTGGTGACTCTTCAAGAAGTATTTCCAGGAATCCTTAAAACTGATGCTGAGGCAATATAATACATGATATAATACAAACTAATAAACACATAACTGTAACTTACTCAGAAGTGGTGTTTAATACCTGCCTACAGTTTCAGGTAAATATTTTTGGTTTTCATAATCAGGAGGGGAAGGGTTTGTAGCTGTCCCTGGTTAAATGCCAAGCCTTTCTACCAACAACCTTTAGTGCTTGCTGTCAGGAGCCTCACCCACAATATTAAACATTACTAGTGATATGCAGAAGATAAAACATTGGGGTTATTTTTTTGCATATATAAAGTATGGGGTAGACTCTCCCTCTATCAAGATATTAACCATTGCTATGAGCTCCTTCTCTGGAAACCTTTCAGTCTTGCTTATAGAAGATTTAAAATCAAAATCATAAAATTAATTCCACCAGGAACTATACAGTTCTCACCATCACTTTCCAGGACAAATCCAGCCTATTTCCCTGGGCTTTTCTTTCTGTACATCCTTTCAATCTGGATTTTACTAGTATTTGTTAATATTGAACTAAAAACAAATGTGCATCTCCCTTTATGGGAGAAATAATGTTTAAAAAACCACATTGTTTATTTTTACCTTTGGAAGTCATTCAGATATAACATTGCCATGGATATAGTATAAAACATGAACTGAATAATAACACCCAGCTGTTAGACTAGTGCTCTGCAGATCTCAAGGTGCTTTATACATGGAGCCCATATAATTTCTTGCTTTGGGCAGACGCAGGAGTTGAAAGAACAGATTCAGATTACCTGTTCCCATGAGCTCTCACATGTCAGTAGCAGAATTTGGCTTGCTGGATTCCCAGACCATATCTAATGGGTCACACCAGGCTGTCTTTGAGCAATTGGTACAAACTATTGCAGCCATAACCTAATTGGTTTCAGCTAGAAAATCTTTTGATACAAATAAAAATTACTTCTTACAAACAAGCCACTGAACTTGTTCCTCAGCTGTAGGGGCGAGATCACTATTTTAGGGACTACCCTTCTGCTTTGGGGATGACTCGTAGTCCTTGAATATACTCTGCCAGTTCTGTGGGCTAGGACAGCTGGCCAAAAGCCCAGTGGTGACCAACTGGGAGCATAGTAAGCATGAAACTGATATTGGAAGCACCACTGCAATGTACAGAACAAAAGGTCCTGGAAAATAAGCTAAAAAAAAAAAAAGCCAGATGCAAAAATATACTTTTATCCCAGTTTTCCGTAAGGATTTTTAGCAGAACAATCATTGTTTTGAGCATGCTTATATAACCAACTACATAAAAGCCTCCAGTGGAAGCCTACTGAATTCAGCAGGGCTGCAGCGACGTAAATGCAACTGAAAAGACTTTTTAATAAGATTGTGTGCCTGGTGTCTTTTCCATAATATTATTTAGTGGATGTGGTAAAAGAATGGGAGATGAGGATGATTTGCAATTCCAGGTTCTGCCATTAATTTAGGGATACTTAAAGTAATGCTACCCAACCTCTCAGAAGCCCTTGCATATCTCAGTAACATTTTTTATTTTCTGAATGATTTCCAGATGAGAAAGCTACTGCAATTATCTGCAGCAGTTCATATGGCCCAATATGTAATCCAGCTTGAGGCAAACTGTTGGCCTAAGTACATGACTCCAGTACCAATGTGAGGGTCCAGCATAAGAATTCAAAGGAGGCAGCTGGCAAAGGAAACTTTACTTCAGATCCATATAGAGAAAAATAGATTGAATGAGATGTGATTTCAAATAACAGTTGATGACATTGACTTTTGGATCCAGTGATCTATATAAATGTTTACTTAAAATTCTGAGCTTGCTGACCTCTGTTCAGTTCCATCACTACGTCACGTGAGCATGGCACATGGGAGCTGTTCTGCATGACCAGAATAAACCAGTTGATTTTCTTTAACAAGATCTAGAGGGAAGTTTGCTCAGAACCTACCCATAGTAACTCAACAAGCAAAATTCTCTTGCCTATTTCAGTAAATGAAAAGGAGCAGAGAGTAGTCTGCACAGCTCCCTACCAATTTATGTAGGTTCACTACCATTGGAGCCAATGGAATGGGGCCTGCGTGTGTTATGCAAGGTGTAACTCATTATAGGTTCACGGAGGATAAGAACGAGATGACTTGATCAGCTATTTTGACCTTCTGCTTAATGCAAGCCATGGGACTTCCCTGAGTCCTTGCAAACACAAATGTCTCTTTTCCATAGAATGGAAAATCATAAAGATATATGTTACTCAAAGGTACTTTTGTTTATATTACATACAGCTTTGTGAATAAATTGGGTTTGTTCTGTAGGACTGTTAAGTGAATGGAGCTGTTCTATCTCCACCAGATCACAAATGAAACACCCTTTAATAGGCATAGAAGCACTCATATGGTATAATGAATATTTTTAATCAGTCATTGAAATAATAATGTGAAGTTCAATTTATTAACCTTTGAAGAATAAATGTCTTCACCTCTCTTCATTGAACTTTAAAGGAGGAAATTTTTTGTTCCCTGTGAGAAAAAATGAAGTAAAAAATGTTTAGAGAAAGAACCAATCTGACTGGTTAGAGATCACAAATTGTTAATAATAGTGGGCTCTGAGTATCAGATGCCAAACAGCTGCAGAACCTCTTAAACCTAATTCCTCTTTCTCAGAGGATACGGCAAGTTTGAAAAAAAGGGGGATTGCCAAACTCACCCCAAAATGGAGTTAGAAATTTTTCATTTAATAAATCACTGTCACAAGTCTCTTGGCATAAGAGAATGCTTCAAATTGGTGCTTACAATGAAGACAGAGCCCATGAAGCCTGCAGACAGAAAACATGAGCCCAGCCCTAGGTAGTCTAGTAAATAACCCATGCTAAAGCAGACAGGTGATAGGTGCAGAGTGTATTTGATGCATGCATACTTGCCCGTGAATACGCAGTTTATTCCATTGCAGTTTGCCACCTGGTATTACAATATATAGAGTTCAAAGAGCAATTAGTTGGAAAAGTCATCTGAATGTTCAAGAACATATGGAAGTTGATTATGCCTGTGAGTCCTTTCCTCACACTCGCACTTTACAAGGCAGGTGTCAGAATTTCAATGTATGTATGTAAGAAATATGGAAAGTTTTGAGTTCTCAGTATGGAATATCCACCCCTAGTAAGTGCCAAATATCCCAGCTTTACAGATACTGGAAAATTAGTTCATCTACCACTCTTTGTTAGACCTACTCATAGTGCTAATTCCCTCTAAACTATATAAATACAAATCGCTGAAGCAACTGTTATTTTTCAGCACTTTCTGTTATGGAAACATGGTGCATTAGAAAAGGGGATAGAGTGTCCACGCCTCTAGAAACCTACAGGAGAGTTAGACAAGTCACAGTCTGTTAGCAACATCTAAAGCCTCTGCTTCAGAAAGCATTTACCTCCTTTCTCTGCTTTGATCTATTTGCACCTTAGAAGATATCAGAGCAGCAATATAGTAAATTAAAATGTCAGTGCCCAGGGAACAGAGAAGTTTGGTCTGTTTGAGAAAGAAAAATTGCCAAAAACCCCTTTGTGCCCTCTTTTTATTCTTTTTTCCTCCTGTATCACTCGAAATAAGTGACATCCTTTTACAGGGAAGCAACCGATATTTCACTGTCATCTGTGTCTGCTGTTTGCCTCCTGCCACGCTCCGTCCAGGATGATCCAAAATTCTTAATTAATACAGTGGTAAAAGTAGTCACAGAGAAACTGTTAAGGTTCCTCCTTAGTGAAGAAAGATGGGTTTGCAGAAAAACAGCAGCTGGCACCATTGGAAAAGGCAGTTCAGTTCCAGTGATGCACAGGATCAGAATGTTTTGTCAAATCTAAGCCCCTTGATAGAATAGAAAACTGACTATTAGAGAATGGGTAAACAAGGAGCAATGTGGCCAACAAGCTGCTCCTCCAGAACAGGGCACCCATCCTATTTAGGAGTCGTGTTACTGTACTGTGCAGCTGAGGAGGAAGGACTCGGTTGAGTTTAGACCAATCCTTTTTTCACAGCTGAAAAAATATAACTTCCTCCTCCTTTGTCACTTCTGACAACACGTTGGTTACAGTAATTGTCTGAGTTCAAGGCTATCACTGTTCAAGTCTTTCTTCTGTATAGGACTTTCGGAAAAATCACCCTTCAGCTCATGTAGCTGGCTTTGCCTCTATGTTGAATACATCTAGCCTTCCTTCCGTCCCTGCCATCCTCCAGACATAACCTACAAAATGACCTAAGGCCTGGTGCCTGCCAGGGGTGCAACACCCAGAGGCCTCATCTTCTTATAAACACTAAAGTGACAGCGGTGTTGGACGAAAGACTAGGAATGACCACTTTTTGCCTGGAGCCCATTCTGTAGGGTGTGGACTGAGACAAAGTTGAGCAGAGGAGTCTTTAATTTGTGCGTTCAGTCGGGGTCACTCCTTCATGGTTTCCATGTGTACTCAGGGAGATGTTCCTGTGCCTTGACTACAATACCTGAAACTTTGGCATTGGTTATGCTATACACTTGTGTGTCTCGGTTCTACTTATTTCCATGCCTTCTCTGTCACCCTGCTTGCAAGACTCTCTGGATCTTCTTTCCTTTATGTACCTCACTGGGGATGTGCCAGAACTACCTTGCTGTACCCACTGGTTTAATAACTCCCACTGCTACACACACACAGGGCTTTGACCCTTCATATTCTTCCTGCTGCAGGATTCTCTGCATCTGTTGCCCTGCTTCCCCCCAGAGCTGTGGATCCAACACTTTACTGTGATGTTCTTCATTGAGTAGGTCACAAACTAGGAATAAATGAGTTTATGAAGAACATGGTAAAGCATTCCATTAGTCACATGCTGCAGTGCTTTTAAGGTACCTTGAAAGTGCGTTCAAAGTCCATCTTGTACATTCTATCACTTCAAGATCATGGAAGATGTTTCTCTTATACCAAAGCTACCAGTGTATTCAACTCGTATTAACTGCAGATGGACTGAGTAGTAATTTCCAAACTTCTTGTATTTCACCACAAACCTTCTACCCCAAAACTCTAGAAAATGGACATGTAAGCTCAGTTAACACTGTACCATATCACTTCCACTTATCCCAGAATAAATGGCTAAACTTTCCTAGTCACTCAAAACAGCAGGCGACTAACAGCAGAACATATCTCGCTTGGCTCCCCTTAGACCTCCTAAGCAATCATTTTCCCTGCTCTCTGAGCTCGTGGATCAGTGACAAATCCTCCAATATTATAACTGACTTATAAATACAGAGATGTCAGTGCTTTTACTAACTTATCTACACAGAACAGCTAGTGCCTGCTTCCCTGTTTGGCTAAATATTCTTGCCCTCATTCTACCTCAACATTTCCTGCACAGAAGATAAAGCTGGTGTCTGTGCTTGCCAACCCACTGCTGTGACAGAAACCAATAGGAAAAACATCCAGCCAGCAACTTGAAACAGTTGGCTGCTTACTGCAAAGACCTTTGGAATGCAAAGACTTCCAGTCATATGAGCATAGGTTGGAAAGAAATTACTACCTTCAGTCTCCTGAGGCTGTCAAGAGATTATGAGGATGATATTTTAAGTAGGCAATTGTTTGTGATAGAAACCGAGGGAAAACAAAACCTTGGTTACATTTTGAACTATAAGAGAGATTTAACAAACCAGCTTTCAGAGATATTTCTCTTATCAAAATGTCTTGCAAAATCTGAGAAAATGGTTGGAGAACTCAAAACTTTCAGAACTGCTACTAAGTACATGAAAATACAGCCCAGGAGCTGGCAAAGAACTGTCTTTCCATGACAGGGGAGTTGACTGAGAAACGTTGCAATGACCCAGGAGTCAGTGAGAAAGGATAAGGAGATTAACGTGATTCTGAGCAGACAAACAGCCCTTACAGAAAACATGCTACGCTGAAACTTCTCTCCCACTCTTTCCTTTCCTTGGCACCATCCTGCAACTTCAAGTGGGTCTGTCTCTGGATCCCCAAAGAATCATCAGGAAAAGCAAGTCCTCAAGGATGCAAAACAATTTCTTCTCACAAGCCACTGACCACAGCAGCGTCCACTTCAGATCCCTCCAACCCAAATAAGACTTTATTGCTGCAACAGTATTATTTCCAGTGTTTTAGGTTGCTGAAGGTTCATCAGGCAGAAAACCCACAGGCAGAAACAGCTGTAGCCTGTAATGTTCATAGCTGTGGGAGCTATCTGCGTTGTGCTGTCACTGATAAGTTCAAATCGTGGTCTTCACTTTCCTTTTTTCTTTCCTTTGTATATTTTTAACTTACAGGGTCCACAGTATGTATTCACCATTTTCCTATGTTTGCACCTTTGCACTTTCAGTTTTCAAAAGAACAATTGCTTTTACATATTGCTGTCATTCTAATTTTCATTTAATGACACTGACTTGAAAAAATAATTCTTTTTAGTTGGCTCTTATTTGCAGGACTTGGAAAAGTTTGCGGTTCATTTTGGGACACAAGGAGCTGGTTTAATGTCCTTCAGAAGCAACATCACTTGCATCTCGGAAAATCACTCCACAGAATGAGCCATGTTCATTCTCCAAATCAGAATGCTTGCATAGTCCAAGCAGTGTTACCTTACCTGCTTTGTCAAAGCGCATGTTCCAGTGTCATCCTGACATCACCCAGATAATTGTTAAGGTAGTAGGTTTTTACTGGTTTGGTTTTTTTTTTTTTGTTATTATTGTTGTTCTTGAGTAAATATTTATTTCAGGAGGTAGGGTATGTAGTAATCAAGGAAAAGATAAAACTAATTATTCATGACTGTATCAGCAAAACATATATGGATACAGATCCACCACTGCCACCCAATCTCCACAGAGTCAAATTTGCTCTCTGGTACTGTTCTTGGTACCACACACCCCACAGACAAAGTCTGGGTACAATTCAGGTAGCACAGGACAAGTGTGTTTTGGAGGGGGGACAAAGGCCCACAGTATGAATGTGAGGTATGCCATGCCATTTGGCCTCAGGGACAAATAACAGTCCTGGCCCATTTAATTTCCTAGCACATATGTTGCTCCCCTCTCTGTAGCCGATTTGAGACCTCATTTTCATTAAAAATAAAGGAATGAGCTGATGCAGTCCAAGCACTGTGCATCAGATCATTACGAATCCTTCTGAAACTGCCAGTTTAATCCTTCATTATCCGGACTTTTTGCTGGCACTCTGTCACTGCTTCTCATCCTAATCCTGCAGCACAACCCCTTCCTATCAGGTAACACTCAGTTCAACCACCCAGAGAGGCACGATACAGGGTGAGGCGTTTTCGCTAGTGTTCTGGGACAGTGTTCAGTCTGGACTGGAAAGCTCTGTGAGCAACACGTAGTATATGTATGGGCAGACAATTTCCCAGGAGATACAAAAAACATACAGAGAAAGATGGGGCTAAAAGGTTTTGGTTTTGATGTCCTGATCTCAGAAGTAACAGAATGAAAAAGAGTGACATTTACAACTGTCATAGGAGGTCAGCACTATGTGTTCTTTAATTGTGACATGAAAACCTTCTTTATCCTAAGATACCTCTCTCATTTGGGATGAGTCACTACTGATGAATACTGAAATTGATTCCAGCTATCCCAAGGTGTTTTCACGTCCTTTTTCTATTTGCATCACACCTCTCAGCCAAAGTACTTGGAAAAAATGTAGTCAGGGTATTCAACCCATGACAGGCTATTTTAGAAATTAGTTTGCAAACTCATTTTCTCTGTTGCTGGAGTTGCCCACAGAAGACACAGAGAGTCCTGTTGTTAAGGTGCAGCCTGAGTTGTGGAGATTTCTATTTGTGGCCAGTGATTATTCTGCCTCTTCCATGTAGAACTTAAATGTTTGCTGTCCTCCCCATTCTTTCCTTTTCCACTTGTTTCACTAATGTCTACGTGCCAAGCTTGCTCTTTTTTTCTGATTTCAGTTTTAGGATACTACCTCAGCAACTTATTGTCACAGTTTAATATACATGTAATTGCATTTGCGTAACAGAACTCATTCTCCCTCCATACTGCAAACATGCTCCTTCATCTGTCCTTCCCTGCAGTTGTCCCCATATCTGAAAGACTATGAATGCTGAAAGTATTCGGTGAACAAGTCATAGAATCATAGAATCATAGAATCATTAGGGATTGGAAGGGACCTCGAAAGTTCATCTAGTCCAATCCCNACCCAGCTCCCTCAGCCTCTCCTCATAAGGGAGGTGCTTCACCTCCTTCATCATCTTCATTGCCCTACGCTGGACCCTCTCCAGCAGCTCCACATCCCTCCTGAACTGAGGCGCCCAGAACTGGACACAATACTCCAGGTGTGGTCTCACCAGGGCAGAGTAGAGGGGGAGAAGAACCTCTCTTGATCTGCTAACCACCCCCGTTCTGATCCACCCCAGGATGCTGTTGGCCTTCTTGGCCACAAGAGCACACTGCTGGCTCATAGTCATCCTGCTGTCCACCAGGACCCCCAGATCCCTCTTTCCTACACTACTCTCCAACTGGTCAGTCCCCAGCCTATACTGGTACCTAGGGTTGTTCTTGCCCAGATGCAAGACTCTACACTTGCCCTTGTTATACCTCATTAAATTTTTCTCAGCTCAGCTCTCTAGCCTGTCCAGATCTCGCTGAATGACAGCACAGTCTGCAAACTTGCTGACAGTGTCACCTACATTTTTCAGCATGGGACAAAAAACGAGTTTTTATTATTTTGAAAAATAATGGCTGTGTTCACATAAGATCTCCAAAATTATTTTATTTCAGACTAACATTTATCACTTAAAAAATCACAGTGCTGTTGTGACGGTTGAGAAAAATCAGTTGAGAGAAATCAGCGCTGATTTCTAGCAAACATCTGATTTTCTCTTTATAAGCAGAAGCTTGCACTTATCTGAAGGCAAATAGGGTTTTCATGCTACATTTATGTCTTCTGTCCTACCAAAAGACTACCTCATCTACTGGAACAAAGACTACACGCTGAGAGGAACACATCTATCTTCATGATATATGTTTGGCCCAAAGCCTGAAGCCACAGCTCTATAGCTGGAGATGGTTTAGTAGGTTTGGTAGAATGGTTGTTAAAATTGACTGCCAAGTCCTGAGCCAGATGCTAAAATCTACCTCCAGCAAGCCATGTTACTGGTCATTCTTTTCCTCATTATCTCCAGAGCTTGGTCTTTCCTTTACTACCACCCACTTTTTTGCGTTGGGTTTGGAGTCCCTGGTTGCACCCTATGGCCTCATCTGTACTTGCAGTGCTCTCGTCATGTCTAAGTATTTCATGACTTTGGCCACAGAGGCTTTGTGATTGTTTTGGTCTGCCACTGTATTTGAAGACAGATACAGCCAGACCAGCTCCTTCACTTGGAGGTAGCAGGCACTGAACTCTGGAGGGAGGACTTTTGATGCTTTTTCTCCTTTAGGGCAAAGGAAAAGAGGCTAATTAAAACCAGTGAGCTCAAGGAGGTGCTAGCTGCTGCCTCACACATTGGGTTTATAGGCTGAATCTTGTTCTCTTTAGGCTTCCAGATTTTTCTCAGTTACTATTTCTCCTGTCACATACTTACTGTTTCTTCTGTCATACACTCACTACTTGAGCCTGCCCTTTGGAAAAGTTTTCTGCAGTCCTGCACTTCATCAGTACAGTAATTATTTCAGACTTCCTTGTTATACGTAGCTAGCTAGTGAGAGGCACACAGCAGTGAAAGGAAGTCTTCTCAATTGCAATAAGTTTTGAATGAGGAGTTTTTCCTTGATTAATACTGTTTTCCCTTCTTCTTTCACTCACTTTGGTATTCACTGTACGTGTGAGTGTTTGGGACTGTGCATTTGTGATCTCTGTGTCCTAGACCTTCAGTAGGGAAAAGGATACAGATTCAGGAGATAAACTCTAAAGACATCATCCATGAAGCACTGAAGCCAATTCCATGTTTTAATCCTGCATAAATTATCCTGGAACACAGACCACATTTATGATGTGTGACAGAACAGAAGAATAATGGGATTACTCAGAAGTTTCAGATGATTATAAACATATGGTGCAGGTTGGTATAAGAACAAGACATTCTGAGGGAAATATCATCAGTAAATGAAAGGTTAATAATGGAAAAAGTAAGTTTGGAGCCTCATATGTGGCCTATTGTCAAACACTACTGACATGAAAGAATTCCTGCAGAACTGTTAAAAGCGGACAGCTAGTAGTTTAATGATTGTAACAAGAAAAGTTTAAGGCATTGGAAAGGAAACTATATGATTACAAAAGAACTCATCACATATTTAAGCCTTCTGTGAAAAATGGTAGTTTTGTGCCTGAGGTTCCGGATTGGGACTCAGATCTTGATTTATTTCACAGTTCTGTTACAGATTTCCTCTGTGACTGTGGGCCAGTTATTCTGGGAGAAATATACTAAAGGTCCTAAATTATTTGCAAGTCCAAGTCCCTTTACAAAAGCGGCACAGTGACAGATTCATAAAGGGACAAGCATGTTGGAACACTTGCAACCAAGTCTAGTTGAGAGCCATCCCTGCTCGTGGCAGGGAAGTTGGAGTAGGTGATCTCCAAGGTCTCTTCCAACCTTACCTATTCAATGATACTATGAACACAACCAGAATTATCCTCACATTGACTGCGCTGCTCTGTCACTTTCCTACTCAGGCCACCATGGCCCAGGGGAGATGGCTGTCTTCTGAACACCCCTTGGAAATGAGCAGGAGATAGTGTGGGAGAAGTGAGTCATCATCTGACTTCCTCTGAGTCCTGTCTTGGAAGCTGTTATCTCTCAATATTTTCAGCTTCTGCTCAGCTTTTGTCAGTGATTTGTCTCTGGTGGAGGCTCAGATGTGATGCCTGGACCTGTGCAGGTAGAAGTGCCAGGACAGGCATGGTCACTAGGCTTACTCTGAGAAACAGGGGCTCCTGGTTGGGTCAAAAAACTAATGACAAGAAACAGCCATCTCTCTCAAGGGCCAGCACAGAAAACCTTCCACTGCCCATTCAAGAACCTTGGCATCACAGTCCAAACCTATTTCCCTAAAGTCTAAGGAAAGCTGGAAGAGGTGCAGGGGCATGCTGTTCCCACTTGCCTGCAGCGTATGAAGCTGAACTGTAAAAAGAAATACAAAGCTCTCCTTTTCTTGCTTAGATATTTGGGCTTCAGTATCAGGTTTAGGAATGAAATAAGTGTTTACTTGTTTGCCAGTGCAGGAATTAGCTTCTTAAGAAAACTTTCATAGCAACCATACAAACATGTAAACTTGAAGCACCTAAGTGTTTTTGCCTCCAGATTTCAGACAGCTTTGACAGATGGATCTTTTCTGCTGTTCCCAGCTTGTGAAGTACAAATAGCAATAGCAGAATATACTTTGTCTCCTTCATCCCATACATCCCATATTAGTCTCACAACAAACAAAATAGGAATGCAAGAAGTAATAAACCTGTAATGTAGGTAGGGGAGCCAAGGACAGATATTCACTCTAGATTTCCATATGCTACAGCAATGATGAAAGGATCTTACAGGCATTTCTTTCTCTGTCTTAATACGTAGTGTGGTCATAACTCAGAAAGTGCTTTGGACAGGATTCACAAACTGCTGTGTCTGTGTAAAGTCAGTTGAAAGTAAATAACATACTTTCCATTTCGGTCTCCTGGATGTCTCCATTTGCCATGGTTTGTTTCATTCTGCATGGAAGTATATTAAGCAGAAGGTATGTGGCAGATCATGAAGGTGAAGAGTATCAGTTTTCTGAGAATCAAAAATGCCCTGGTAGAGATTCTCCCTTAAAAGCACGTATTTCTTTGTCAGTGGTTTTGGCAGAAGCAGAAGATCCGTACCAAACATGAAAAAAGTATTACATGTAGTAAAAGGGACTAAAGATGGAAGCTTGTTATTCAAAATGGAGTATTGTGGAAATCAATGTTTGATGACAGGAATTAAGAAGTACAAAGCAATTCAGAAACATCAAGGTAAAGATTTTCAGGTTCACTAAAATGTTTTCAACCTGAGTCACCACCTACATCTACTTACTGCCTCTTCAGCAGAGCCAAGGAAGACTGATCTCACTGCTGGCAGAGCTTGATGCAGTAAAGGAAAGCTATTATGAGTATTGACTGCTGCAAATTTGCATTTCATCAAAGTGGTTTGACTCTCCTGGGTGAGAGTAGGAACAATGTCACATACGCAAGTAGCTAAAGTCTTGGTTCCATGTTCAGAAAAGACATAGAAAGTTTCTGTCATTGTGACCTTCTGTATCTGCTTTTACAATCAATGTGATCAAAGCAGTCCCTCTGTCATGGGACAGGATTCCCTTCTGGAATATTTCCACAGGACTGGAGACAGCTGTTACAAAAACATGTTTTAAAAAGCTGCAGGAAATCTGTCTTGTAACTGATGCTTTTCCCAAGTTTTAAGTCTTGAAAGAATCTTTCTGTTTCCTGTAAGAACGTGTCTCTTTCCATTTGATGTATCTGCTTGTGGAGAGTCTGTGTCAGGTTTTCACTGGTGCTTGTCTGAAACCGCTTTGGTCAAAATCATCATTTTCTAAATATATTGGCTACTGTATTTGTCTGTGACAAACTACCACTGAGTCTTAAGTTTCTAGGTCAAGTGGGTCATTATGATCATCCATTCTGTCCTTGAACATAAGACACAACACAATTTCAGTGATGTTTATGGAAAACTTCTTGCTTGTGGTTGACATGTTTTTCTTTCACAGAGATAGGTTTTCTGGCGATTGGACTGTCCTTGCTAAGACTACCTCTTCGAGGACTGCAAAGGCCAGGGAAACATCTGAGTAGCTATGGTGACTCCTCCTGCATGTCCTGGCTATGTCCCATCTGGATCCTTAAGTGCTTATTTCTGGAAGAGCCAATAGTCCCAGTTAATTTAACATTTATTCTCTCTTTAAAAATTGTTCTCTGTCAATGACCCAGCAGCACCATGAGAAGTGCAAGGATAGTGAAAACACTGGTTTTGTGTCAGAGTTTTACAGGGCATTACTGGCGTCACCTAAGAAACAAACTGCTGAGGTACACTGATGTGGTTCCAGGAAATTGAGACACAATGAAATAACACGGGTTGTGAAGGAGTGCAGGTTCCTTGCCTGTACACTGGCCATCTCTTCTCACAGATCAGTGAAATTCCATTTTTAAATTTATTTTTTTTTAGGTTGGCAGTGCATTGCTATTCCCTTACTCTCGCAGTTTGGAGGTAAATGATGATCCTTAAAGACACATCTCTGCAGAGTTTTGCTCCATGCTTCACTGAAGCGTAAAATACCACGTACATTACTGTGGTTTTCTTTCCAGGCACATAGCTGCATACCCTTCCCAGTGCAGAGTTTCATGTCTGTGGGAACTCTGAAGAGGGTTTTCCAGCCTAAAGAGCTTTGTGCCCAGAACTTGCATACCAGAACCTGTTTGCAGTGAACAGGGTTCAGAGTTATTGGCCCCATTAAACTATTTCACAGGCTGTTGAGTATTCCCACCAGTACGTCAGAAGCTTACTGTTCTGACATCCTGAGCCTTCTCCTTGCATGGCCTCCACTATCTTCAAACTCTGCATTTGCATCCTTTTTTTGTCCATGACAATTCACTAAAGAAAGTGTTGCTCTTTTATTTCCCTTTATTGTTACTAATTCTAAATTCAAAATCTGAGATGATAAATATGGCAAATATGTTTTTAATTTGACCTGATGGATAACAATGTCTGAGAATCTCTCAGCACTCCCTAGTAAGTTCTTACTGCAGTTTTTTTTTTTCCATTCATGAGAGATACAAATCACATCTATGTTAGTCTCTATTTCTTAATCTCCATTTATTTAATTCAGGAAGACAAGGAGCTTTTCTGTCTCTCAGATTTAAACAATTATGTGTGTTCATAGATTAATTTATTCCATAGTCTATGAACTCTCCTAATAAAGGAAGATATTGTAGGTTCTTCTTCAAAAAGAATGTAGAATAATTTTAAGTGACTGAATTGTGATTATCCTCAAGGTCTATAAAATCGACAGAAACATTCATTTTATTCTATTTCCCTGTGAAGTTTCAGACCCTGTCGGAATGATGTGCTTTGTTTAAGAATAAGCTATTTGCCTTAATTCAGATGTGAGGTCAAATTTCCTGCGATGATCTCAGATTGAAATAAAATTAATCAGTTAAATTTTTCACTTGTTTGTTTTTCTGTTGTCCAGTTCTTTGAAAGAGATGGTATAGGTTTTGATTAACTTGAGCATGAGCAAATTAGGCAAGACAGAATTGCAAATTTTAAGAATTGCATTTCAGTCTTTTTGGAATATTGGTCATGTGAAAATCTTTCACACTTAATTAGTGGCTATTACTTACTGACACAGGGTTCTCTGATCTTTCTGCAGTGCTGCATGATTCTGTTTACTGAAGCTGTCTTTAACAGTGGAGCCTTGTGTATTTGGTTGGTTGGTTGGTTGTTTTTTTATGTGGTCATTACTTAAAGAGCACAGTAGTAAAGACTACAAAACAAATGAGACTGTCTGTAACTAATATTTTAGTCCAGAGCCCTGGAATTCCTTGTGCATGATTTGAGCTGTTGCACAACAGCTTGACTGCAGACGTTGCATCTTGTTAGGGACCTATTGAATCTATTCCTGAGACCTGCGATTCTGTAAAGATTAGTGCATGTAGGAAAGGTATTAGCAGCTTTTCATTGCAATTCTACAAAATAATTCTTTTTCAATGCTGAGTGTAGAACCTCAGAACATTAATAATGTTCATTTACTAATAATTCAGACAGACTTCTCACTGAAGCACAGTTTATTTATGGTCTCACCAAGAGTGGGTGTCCTACCGAGTAGGTATACAAGTCAAAGATTTAATAAAGACTTAGATTTCCCTAGACCTGTTCCCTCCCCTGTTTCCTTGTTGACTGATTACTCCAGGGTTTTCAGCCTATCCAAAGTGCCTACTAAGTTTCCTCCACCATTTACTCTTCCTCTGGCCCCTTCTAGTTTGTTTAATGATGACCACTCATGGTATTGATCAGCTTGTTCTCAAACCACAAAGCCTGTTTTGGTGAGACAAGATAAATTGTAGAACACTGTTATCCACAAAATGAAGCCATAAGCCTTAGGTCCATTTCTTTTCTTCTTATCAGGCTGTGTTCAATTATCATACTGCAAAAACAACATTCAAACCTCAAGCAATTGCAAAGTTAGTGTAACTTGGAAATTAAAGACAAAATCTTATCCCTGCTAGACATCTATTCCTTCTGAGTATGAATGGGCTAAAGAAGCCCGTCTTCAGGCTTCATATTGCACACACTCTCACATTAAAATTTACACACTCTCTCTCTCTCCCCACTTCCTCATTCCTCATGAGGACAGAGAGAGAGAGAGAGAGAGAGAGAGAGAGAGAGAGAGAGAGAGGCAGGCTAAATAGCCTCTGAATTGAGCCAGAAGAAGTTGCACATTAGTAAAAATTTCATTAAAAGAGTCATAAGCCTTGGAACAGGCTGCCCGAGGAGAGGTTTGAATCGTCATCTCTGGACATGTTTAAGAATGGTGGAGATCTGGAGCTTAGGGACATGGTTTAGTGGTGGCCTTGGGACAGTTGTCTTAATGGTTGGACTCGATGATCTTAAAAAAGTTTTCCCACCTAAATGATTCTGTAATTCTCTGTGTGTTTGTACCTGTTCCAATGCAGCTGCAGTTCTATTCTGTGTCCTGGAATCAGTATCTCCTACCCAGCAATGAAAGAGGGAAATAACCTAACAAACTGGGCATTGCTCAATGGCTCACTGTGAGTCCTCTCCCCAGCTCTGAATCTCTAAAGAAATCAGAAGACAAAAAGACAAATTTTTAATGCACAGAGGCCAAATACCAGTATATGTTAATTTTTTTGCTGTTTGTTACTTGAGCCATAGGAATGAGAAAAGACGATTCTTAGATTTAAAATAATTTTAGGTCTTCATCCTGCTTAGTTGTTGGTTTTCTACTGAGAGTGCCCATGGCAGCAGGAAAGTCCAAACCTATCCATCTTTTAAATTGTAATGCCATTTATTTGTTTGTGCTGCTTGTCCTGAGCTGTGATGAGTACACTCACTGTAGTCGTGTACTCTACTTAAAGGGGAAACTATCCTATATCTATGAAACAGAATAAGGGTGTGATTTTTGCTGTTACTTTTTATGCTGTTATTTGCATATTAACGTACTAAGAATTTCACATTTTTCCTTTCATCACAGACTGAAATACAGGATTAAGAGTGTAATCCTACAAACACTGAAGAGAAACACACTAACAGAGGTAAATTTACCTTACAGTATATATACTGTTTTCCCAAATTTTTGTGGTTCCCTTGAGAGTCCTAACATAGATATTGCTCAAAGTTTCCCTTTAGAGCAAACAACTGTCCATTTGTTTTTACCTTATTTTGTGTATAGGGCTTGCAATGGAGCCCACACAGTGTGACTTTTAGGAACTTACCAAGCAGTTGTCCTAAATAAAGTGATTAAGTTACTAATGTCATCAATTCAGAGAGTTTCCTTTAAAGTCAAAAAAGTGAGAGTCTGTGTTCATAAGAGTTAAATAAAGACTTGCCCTAACTACAACTAGGCAACAGAAGTGAAGGATGAAAATCAACTGACTGCAGCTGATGAGAAAGTTAAAGACGCACCGATTTGTACTGAGGTATCACTTACTGGAGACAATTCAAGCTTTCCAGGTTTGGTAACTGAATCAGTACTGTATCAGTACTATATATCCTTAAAATTGTCTTGAAAAAACTCTCAGGAACTTAGCTGTCTCCGATGGCACTGGGCTGTTCTCGGTGTCATGTAGTGATAGGACAAGGGGCAATGGTTGTAAGCTGGAACATAGGAGGTTCCACATCAACCTGAGAAGGAACTTCTTCACGGTGAGGGTGACGGAGCACTGGAACAGGCTGCCCAGGGGGGTTGTGGAGTCTCCCTCACTGGAGATATTCAAGACCCGACTGGACGGGTTCCTGTGTGACTTGGTTTAGGTGATCCTGCTGTTGCAGGCGGATTGGACTAGATGATCTTTCGAGGTCCCTTCCGATCCGTAATGATTCTATGATTCTATGATGTATTTAAATCTGTCACAAGATGCCTGTGATCTTCATTGGACCTGTACATGAAAGGAAATATCACAATATAGGTTTGTTCTAAATGCTTTTCACTGTCTGGTTAATGCATCCAGGCAAGTGGGCCATCAAGTTGAGAAGATGATTCACAAGTGATGTCTTAAGAAATATCAATGGAGTACATGAACCATTCACTTTGTAGGTACTGAAATACATCGTTTGTGCTTTGTCTGTTCAACCAAATGATTGAAATCTTGTCCTCCAATGTACACAGCAGCTCCAGTGAAAAGTGTCTGGGTAAAAGTTCTCTGAAAATAGTGAATATATCACATATATGAACCAGCATATTGCAAAGAGGAACAACATTTGACAGTAGATATACAGCTCATCTGGACAATAAGGACCACTTCAATGACTGTATTCAGTGTCCACATCTCCTGGAGTATTTGTAATGTGTCCCCTTTTGTTCCTAGTTCTTGTGTAGCTAATACACACATTGAATTTGTACGATGGGAATTCTTGTTACTAAATGAGGTTCGCTGGCAAAACATCCAAAGAAAAATACGGTGGAAGAGTGATTAATCTTGTGGGCTTTATGTGCCCCCTAGTGGAAAGCCCTTAGAGTAGCCATAAGGCTTTAATGCAGAAACATCTCTTGTAAACAGATGTGTGGTTCCCGAAACATATCGGAGTCGCATGCTCATTTGAGGCACTGCCCTATTATCGGTGCATAGCCCATGAGTAAGAACACACAAGATTCCAAGTTACAAATGAGCACCTGGACTCATTTAAGTGCTGCTAGCATGATGTACGTTGCTTGTACGGTATAAATTGCTGGCCTAAAATTCCTTGCAGGCAAATGATGCCAAGCTCTTAATATATATAAAATGAACTCTAGTAACTTAAGCAAAATAATCACAATTTTCCCCACAGTCTTTCCACAATTTCAGTCTGGAGGGTTCCGAGGGATACACAATACCTTGTTACAAACCATATAACGTTTTAAAAAGAATCCAACTGACAACCTTGGCTAACATTGTATCTTCTATCTAGATTACTTCAATATGTCATGTCCCTATCACACCACTTTGTCCAGAGTCCCAATGCCAAGGATTTTGGTCTTGTCCAACCTTTCCATCTGGAAGTAATGAGCTTAATATTCTGGCTCTACCCCCGCAAATCTATGTCACAAAAAAGTAGCAGTCTTACGAACTGTTGTATACCCTGAAGACAAATTTGAGATCCACATAGCCTCTCAAAGTTCTACTCAGATTCACTTAAAGACAAGTTTTCCACTCTACTCCCACAAGACCTACAGCACGCCATAGGACTATGAGAGTGATTTGACAACCATTTATGCTTAAATCCTGTCCTAGACATGTCAAAGGACTGTGACTAGCAGATAATGAAGGGCTAGGAAGTTCCTTTGGGGGGAAAAACCATTGTATTATAAGATTTGCTCTTAAGATGGGTGTTCTTTTCACTGCTGTTTCTCTGAAAGCCTAAAACAAAGGAAACAGAAGTTCTTCTTTTTCAAGCTTTTTCTCATCTTGTGTATAGTGAATGCAACCTGTATCTCCCAGCAGTTTGAGCTGTAACTCTGGCATATTTGTAATGACTGAGATCTTTGGCAGTTGTCCCTCCACTTCTGCTGCCTAGAGGAATTGAGATGTTCTATGGAGGGCCTGCTGTAAATCCCTTTCTATTTTCTTTCTTCTGTTGTAGGATAAGAAAGGTGAGACATCACTTTTACCAAAGGTTTTATAGGTCATGTCCTAAGAAATATCCAGAACTACCATAACATGACTGTGAGTTGTTTTCATTTTCTCACAAGCCAATTTTGGTCTCATTTTCCACAATTGTCAGCAATTTCCAGGTTGCAAAACCTGGAATCCTAAGCCAGGCTGTGACGATGTTCCTCACACACCTCAAGTGGGCCAGACAAATTTGGAGGGGGAGATTTATCTCATCTACTGTAGACACATATTTTAGGATGGGGTGAAACTGCCATTGAAGTGTCTCTCTCCCTACATTAACTTCAGACAAAGATAGCTCTGGAATGATATTTAAATAATGGAAATAAGGTGATATCAGTCTTATTTTTTGATGCCAGCAATAAAATCAAAATATGTTGAGTCAGCACTTACATCTGTCATGTGTTTATTCCATTATAAGAACTAATTTTCTAATTTCTTGAAGATTTTAATTACATCTAAATTGAACTCTTTTCCATGTAAAACTTCACTCAATGCATCTCAAAATACCAACTTTCAGAGTATTTTCTTTACACTAGGAAGATATGTAGGTTCAAGCGAGTTAATCATATGTTCTTAGAATCACTACTACATTACTGCTGGACAGAAAACACATTGAAAAATGCCGTTGCTGTGAAACCAGGATGCTTTGCACAGTAGAGTCACTGAAATTAAATTTTGGCAGATAGGAATATTCTGACTGCCAAATTGTCTTGCTTTATAATTTTCCAGCTGGGCATCTAACATTTCCTTTTCAAATGGGATTTTTGTGTTTAATGTTCTTACGATGTGTTTCATTTTATGTTCTCAATAGAATTATAAAGTCAACCATAATCAAATGTTCCTCTCTGACACATTTCTGTTGATGCAAAGTATTTTGCTTAATATTATCTCTTCCAGATAATTATTTTTTTTTTGTTTAAGTTATGCCTAACTGGCATTAGATTAAATCTGAAAATCCTCAGCAAATTTCTACTGAGTTGATATTCAACTGAGAGTACATCGGTCATAAACCTCTTGAAAAGCTGAAAGCAAAAGAGATCCACTGTTCTTCAGAGAGGGCTTTACACTTACTGAACCAGTACGTAAAATCTGTTTTGGCAACTGTGAGAATACCCTGGACCAAAACTCTTTTCTCCAAGTGAAGCTGTGGAGAAATTGGTGGTGTTTTTATGTCATCTTGCAAAACTGAAAGTGTGAAATACTATAATTTTTGAAAATACAGCTGTGTCAGTTTATAGCATTAAAATGCCTGACTTCTTAAAGTTCATGGCTGCTCTCATTTATCTCTATGATGGTCATGTTCGATAAACCAGAAAGAATTTTGACATAGCTTTAGATACCAGGTTTGATATGCTTATTTATTAGCATCAGTCTGTGTAGTCATGTCTTCGAATACAAATTTGCTATAAGATCCTACAGAGTTCATTTTGCACTGCATCATAGCTCACTTCACAGCAGTATGTACCACCTGCAGGATCCTCCTGCATGTTTCCTCTGGGAAGATGGACTTTTTGGTGGCTGTAAAACCAGCAGAGACATCTTTGCTACTTGTGATACCTCTGCCATGCTGCCTGGTGTGAGGGAAAGGGATGTATTTACAAAAAAAGCAGAGGATGTGGAGAGAAAAGCATTTCATCCTGTCTCCTTTTCCTAGTACTTGTGAGTCCAATCCACTGGCATGATTTTAAAGCATTTCTCAGCAATGTTTTGTTCAAACGCCGGCAGTGATGTAGAGCTGACCACACTTTTCAGCCACTGTCTCCCCTGCTTTGCTCACTAGTGAAATAGAACTCAGCCAAACACTTTTCCCTGGCACTTTGATATCTTTCCTTTTTGCTGCTCTCTGGGTCACCACTCAGGCATTCCTTCTGAGTGTGGGTCTACATGGATGATTGAGATGTGACCCTGACTGCAGCTGGACTCTGCAGGAAGACAGGCACCTTCTTGTGAGGTCCTCTGGCAGGCTGGACTTAGTGAAAAAGAATCCTATTGCTATAGCAGCTCCCAGTGTATAGGCAGTTCTTTACCATTTAAGGGTGTCTTTAGTCTAATCAGTCCAAAGTCTACCACACCAGCAAAATCCAAGAACTTCACCAAGCAAGCAGTCCTTCACCTGAAATGTGTATTCTTGGGTGTGAAGTAATAGGTAAATTTCAGCCTTTGCTCAATGTCATAATGATCTGGCCCTGTACTGAATCTCCATCACAGAAGCAAAGGGCAGACCAGCTGCCTCTTTCCAAAAGGGTTTCTAGTGCTTGTGTAAGGAAAAAAATATGGCTAGACACAGGTGGGAAGAATAAGGAAGTATAATAAGGGCAATCTTTGGGTTTTTCCAAGTGTATTGACATAATCTTGAATATGTGAGCTAGGAGCCCCTGCTTCGTTTGGCCCTTCTACCTGTATGTCTGTCTTAGAGGAGTTCAGGTCTGACAGTGCTCATACTCAGCAATTTTGTGATACAGAGCGAATGAAATGACCCTGAGCACGAATGTGTTCAGGGTTGAAATTATTTGTTGTAATTATTCTGAAGACAGTGTGAGAGTTAGGGGGATTGTTATGCCAAAGTGCTTGAAGAGCTACCTCTGAATTGTCTTCTGATAGCCAATGACTGTCTGCAGGACGTATACATTCATATTGCCAAGCAGGTTACTTTTATGTACTACTGTTGAAATCTAAAAAGAACTGCTTTTCAAGTTTCATCTAATTTTTCAAGACTGTCTTTCAGAGGAAATGGAACCTAATGTGATTTAACTTTTGGGGGAGGAGGAGGGGGGTTAAATTCAGTCAATTTATGTTCATTATAAACAAATCCAAATTCCTAGCTAGTATGGTATGACTAACATATGTCACATACTACAGCATGTCTGGTGTACCCTTTAACATTTTAACAGTCCATCAGACATTAATGTGACTTAAACATCAAAAACAGGTTCATTTTGCCATTAATATCCTGAAACAAGAACATCTAATATACACATCCTGAGATTTAATCTGTAAACATAACCAAAAATGTCTGGACGAAGGGGGCTTGTTTATATTTCAGTAGTGCTACTTCCATGAAGCATGTGTCTGCTATCTTTAGTATGCAACTCTAGCATCCTACCATTGAGAAACCCCTAATGTCTTTGATACTGTTAGGGAGACTTATAAGTCTTCTGCTGACATGCCAGTCCCTTTGTAGATCCCCTAAAGTTAAAGCTACTGATAAACATAACTCGTGTTATAATGAGGGGAAGAATTTTAAAACCACTTCAAACATGCTTGAGATTTCCCTATCCATTTTTCCATGGTGTGAAAGCAGGTTCTGAAGTGAGCAGGAATTAAGAGGACATGCTTCTCCTTACCAAAGTAACAATTTGTTTAATAAACAAGAAGGGAAAAGGAAAATGTGAAAATGTATGCAGAGCAACAAAATAAAAATATCTGAGGAAAACTCACCAAAAAATGCAACCAAACTTTCATTCCAGCCAGACCTCTGTTTATTTTTATGTCATTATTCAGATACTTCATCCTCACGTTGATGAATCTTCAAGAAGGTATGTTTCTTAGGAGTCAGTTTAGGGAAAAGCGTATGTGTGTGCACTAGTAGTCTCCGAACACACTGTATCTGTCCACTATGTTAGGAGTCAGTGAAGCCACTACACTCAGGAAGGTGATTAGGAAAAAAAGAGAAGAAAAAACATACGTATACCCTTTGATATCTGTAATATTGTTTAATCCTGCTCTTACATAGTTAAAACCAAAATGAAACTGCTATGGTGTGAACTGCATTAGCAACTGTGGCCTTGGAAAGCTAGACAGACACATTCAAGGTCTGAAGTACAGATGAGCACTCCAAAGAAGGCATGTCTTAAATCAATCATTTCACTAGTGGAATTTGTCAACAGCATGGGTTTTTGAAGAAAAGTAAAGAACCATCTGACCTTTTTACACCAGCACACGTGTTTCCATTAAATTTTTGTTAAGATAGTTTTGCAATCACAGGCTAAAATTTCTCATCAAAACCAAGCAGAGAGAATCCCTTCTCAAAATAGCTAATGGCATGGGAAACTCCTTTGGCAACAGAAGAACAAGAGCAAAGACTCCTGAGCAATCTTCTTTTGGTATGTGAAATGGGGCCAGGGCAAACCTGAGCACCATCAGATGATTGTTACTACAGTTAAATTGTTAGCACAGTCCTTGGCAATAGTTTGGCCTCAGCTAACTACCCAAAAATGTCCCAGCAGAGCTGAGGGGATAGTTTGAGCCAGCATAGATGCAGTCAGCATGTTTTGGGGGGTAAAAGCAATTAACTGTGTCAACACAAGCCCTGAGAGCTGGCCTTAGGGTAGACAGCAGTCCCTGGGCAATTTCATTCACTAGTACAGCTGCAATACAGTAGTCCCTGTGAGCACATGGGGGAGTTATAAGATACTAGGGGAAAAGATTTTTTCACATGCATTTTTGCTGGAGATTTTTCTGGAATGGTCTCAGTGTTGTCCCAGTACAGACTGAAAATGATTGCTGAAACCACGGGTTTTTTGCAAAATAAAACTCTTGCTTTCTGGCCAACTGTGGTACCAGTTTGACAATATTGACACAGAAACTAACAGAAGTCATACATCAGCAAAACCCCTAGTGTGAGCGCAGTTGCGTAGATAAAGGAACAGCTTATACATCTTTCTCTTCCTGTAGTGCCTCAGCACTAAGTGCTTGCTCAGATTTCCCACACAGGTTTCTATGTTAGGATTTTAAACAAATTTCAACAAATGTAGCATGAAAAAAATACCCATTGAGGAACTGAGAGGGAATAAGAGATGGGTGAACAAACAAAGGTGATAGGTCTAAACGCCTGTGTGTTCTAAACTTACATGGCACATAAGACATAGATGCATACATACATGTTCTGATGAGGTTCTAGTAGCTGGTACCATTTAGGGCAAAAAGAACACACTGATAATTTATATTAGAGCATATTGTTTACTCACCTACATCATGAAAGCTGTGCACATAGTTTTGAAACACACGCATTCATCTTTCTCTGTGTAGAAGGGTGAGTTTCTCAGCTGAGGACACTAGTTTCTTGTTTTCAGCTGGTTTTGGGCTTTTGTTTGGGACAAGCCATGTGATCACTGGGTTAGGCACACCATGGCAGATGTTTTGTCCTGTGAGCATCAGCAAACTACATTTGGATCCCATCATAGAATCATTGAATCATTCAGGTTGGAAAAGACCCCTGGGGTCATCAAGTCCAACCATCAACCCTACTCTAAAAGTGAAGACCACTTATAAAGATATTAAGCAGCTTTGGAACCCCAATATAAAACCTGGGGCAGAGGGCTGGGTGTCTTAATCTGTGACATCTTGCCAGTCTGAAAAAGAACTGTAGATGTGGCCTGACAGCTTGTTCAGCCACCACACAGACCACTCGCTAATCCATAACACCTCAGTTTTCAAGAAGGAGACGGAGGGAAACTGAACTAAAAGTCTTGGAAAAATACAGCTGGACAACATCCAAACAGACATGTTGCTGTTCTTTAGCTTCCATGTAAAATCAGTGACTGTCCTTATTGCATGAGAGGAAATAAAAGATACGAATGATGAAGGAAACAGCACTGATTACTTGCCCGCTATCTTACACTGTAGAAGCTACTTGTCTGATGCATGAGAAGACAACTCATGTTCACTGAACACTTGGACTTTAAAATGTAGGCAGTTACAGATACTTCCAACAGGATAGTATCTGTTTTTCTTTTATTAAGGCCAATAAAAATTGATCGCTGTGAATTTGTGTTGTTTAATTTCTAAGCAAATGTCCATGAAAATCAGGTCCCCTGCAGGGATTAGCTATTGTGAACCATCTTTCTTTCCTTTCATTTTTGATTACTTGTGTTCTGCCTTACAGCCAAAATGAAACCTTGTTTCTCTCCTTTGACTACATTTCAATGTGGATAGTATGAGGCACTAAAAGCTTTCCATTGCTGTGGTATATGCTGTTAATTGCTAACATATTCTGCCACATCGTTTTTCACAGTATTGGAACTTTTTAGCTATACCACAACTCAACAAATATTAACAGGACCAGACATGTCTTGGAAGATGGTACTGCTAGTATTTCCTTCCTCCTTTGGTTCCCACTGAGCAGATGTAAATCACTTTGGGACAGCATTTCAGTTCTGAAACCTGTTTCAGTTTTTCCCAAACCTAACTGGAGATCACGCAGGGTTTTTTTTTTCCTTTTTTCCTTTTTCCTTTTTCCTTTTTCCTTTTCCTTCCTTCCTTCCTTCTCTTTCTCAAAACAACAAGTAGTCACTCTCTGAGCTTTAATTGCCAGTAAGCTTTCCCCATCACAATCCACTTAGGATTGTAGGAAATTAATGAAAAATACACAGCCCCAAACTGTTACTGAGACACCAGATGAAATTGTAACTGGCAAACGCTTAGCCTCTGAAGACCCTGACCACATGTTCTTTTCTTGTTCCCTTTGGCCTGGTCTGTCCTGGGTGATGCATTCTGCACTAAGCCTCCATAGCAGGGCATGATCCTCAGTAGGGCCCTTGAGTACACCTAGGATTCAAACAAATGATTAATAAAGAGCAGATCCCAGGCTGTAAATTGCATTTCATTCACACTATTCAGGTCTTGCTCCCACAAACAGAGCTTGTCTACATTCATTTGGTGCAAAATGAGGGATGGACTCAGGTTTCATGAGTCTAAACCCAGAAATTTCTTCCTCCGTGGGGGAATCTAAGTTTTCTTTTGAGCAGAAATTTAGATTAAATAAAAAATACATTGCTGCTTTCACAGTCTTCTTGGCTGGAAGCCAGGGACTCCTCTCTGTAACTCTGGTTTATTCTAGTTATTCTTTGCAGGTGTTTTCTGAACATTGATATTGCTCTGGGCAAGTCACTTAATTTAAATCTGTTTTCCCAATCACAAAATAAGAATAGTACTGCTTATGGCATCTTCCAACCTGTGGTATTGGTCTGCCTAACATGGGAACCAGTGTATGACAGAAAGTAGAAAATATTTTGATATTTGATTATAGAATCATTATGGCTGGAAAGGACCTCCAGGATCATCAAGTCGAGCGCTCATCCCAAAATGTCCCTAACCCCTAGACCGTGGCCTTAAGTGCTCTATCTACTTGTTTTCTAAATAGCTCCAGAAACATGACTTGAAATAGAATTTTAATACTTTTTCTTATTTTGCTGAACAAATAAAAATACATTTATTGTTATTAGTTGAATTAACTTCTTAAGCAAAACAAACCAAACAGGCAATCAGCTAACTAAAGTCTGGTGCAGCCCCTGATGCCTCAGAAAAACAGATTTCAACCCATTTCCTAATTTTCCTTCAAGAAAACTGTCACAGAACAACATTTGTATGAATATGAGAAAAGCAACTAACCTAAAGGAGAGAGGGAGACTCATATTTGTTTTGTTTTCATATAGTAACAGTCCAATAATTTTTGATCCACTGAAAAACATAAATCATGTTACAGTGATCCAAACTGACTTTTCCTCAGCCTATGTGTAGGACTAGTTCCATTCTCTTGTGCCTGTCCAGGGCCTTGGAAAATTACTTTTGATTGAGTACAGTAGCATACTTTGCCAGTGCCCTAATTTTATCACTACTAATACAGAAGTGTTGGACGCTGACATCTGTAGAACACTGTATCGGGTTGCGTTGCTGCAATTGTCAGGGGATGTAGCCAGTATCACGTTGCCTACATGTAGGGACTTTTCTGGGGCTGTGGGTTTTTTACACACTAGTAAATGAAAAGAAGAAAGCTGTTTGAGGCTGGTGTGCTGTTTTCAAGTGTTGGGCAATCTCATTCAAAAGGAGAGCTTAAATTCTTTCAACAGCATTGCTAAGCTGCATGACACAACACCTTTCTGTAATGTGTTTCCAAAAGCTAAATCTTGCTTGCTTTGCAAATCTAGGCAAATCTGAAGATTTTTGTTTGTTTTATAAAGCTGGCTTTTTAAAACAGAGCTGGCCAGAAAACAAGAAAGTTATTTCAGGAAAAGAATTTCAAGCTTTTCAACATTCATTTTTATTTTGAACGAGAAGGAAACCAAGGCTTGGAAAATTTTTTTCTTTTTTCTTTTTCCTTTTTTTTTCCCCCCAAATAAGAGCAGACCACCAGAATAATTGATAGCATTTCAATTCAAGTATTTAGTTAGAATTAAAGAAAAAATTCCTTTCCTGAAATTCGTCACTGGCTTGCTCATATACATCATGTTGGATTTGAACACACAATTCACCATTGACATGGCAGAGCCTGAAGATGAAAATTACTTGGAAGTAATAAGCATCTTCTCATGAAGTTTCAAGTTCAAAAAATTTCTATTCATAAGAAAAAGTAAAAAAACAAACAGGCAGCCCCATGTTCTGCTTTGCAGATTAAACCTATAGAATAATATATAATACCATTTTTAAAATAAATTACATTAATGTCAAATTTAGAGACTCTGTGTGAAGATTCCTCCTCTTGTATTGTTCTCATTTGTAACACATTGGGACAAAGCGTTACCTTAGGAACACAGTGTTCTGCCAACACTTCTGAGTGTACAAAAGTAAAGAGACATGTTATAACCCTTGCACTTAACACTTCCATAGAACTGAATTAAATCTTGAAAAGGTAAAATAGTAGCTCACACAGTCAGCTGTCCATCTTGATTTTCAGGGCTGCCAATACCATCCTTGGGGATATGTTTACATAGAAATAGTCTCAGAACCATCTTCTAAACTAGATGTTTTGGTGCAGAAAATGAACAAGCATGGGCGGAGGCAGAAGTGATTCACACAAGACCCAAAGTGCATGAAGACATGTGGGGACCACTACATTGCCAGGAACACACAGAGTAGCGGAAGCCTATAAGCTGCCTAGCAAAGAGCTGAGTAGGCATAGGGTCCACAGAAGGCCTACAGGTTAGACCTCCCATTGTAGCCCAGCAGAGAGCCCAGCCACTTGAGAGTGGCATTGCTACATGAGTGCAAGAACACAGATGGCTTTATTGGTAATGATCCCACTGCAAAAGCAAAGGAACATGAAATGGGCTTATTTGGTAACACTCCAACGAGAAGACAGAAATACAAGTGCTTGCCAAGTGGGAAGTATGAAGTCAGCAGACAGAGTATTTTGTTTCTAACTTTAGAAGATATGGCAAACAATGGAAAGAGAGAAGGGAGTGGGCTTTTACTTTAAAAAGAAAACTCTTTAACATGCATTTTATGTTATTGCAGCATTTGAACTTAACAGAGGCCAGCTTTATTTTACTTATTTGTACGTTTGCTCGTTTTCAGATGGGGTAAGTAAGCTCTTAAAAATACATCCTCTAGGTTCATGATATACATCAGAGCTCTATAAATCTCCTAGGAGACTTAAACAAAGATAACCTAAAAAAAGATGTTCCTTATTTTACTGTAGTTCTGCCCATGATTAATGGAAGCCTCTGATGATGACTGCAAGTCAGTATATTTCTTGACACTGTCATGGTGTTTTCCTTTCTTCTCAGCTGGGTCAAGTCATAGTGACTATAAAAAGTAGAAGTGCAAGGTTTGCCCTGACAGTTCAATAGTATGAAGGAGGGCCTGCTGCTGTATACGGCGTTGTTTTGTACATAACTGGGTGTTTGTGAGGACATGATAGAGATTGGAACCTGATAAACAGAAGAGAAGGAAAGGGTTCAGATGAAGTTTTGCAAAAGAAGCTCTGCCACATTTCTTTGCCTACAGCCCTTTCTATGAATAGGGTTTCATTAGCAAAAGAGACCTCTTTTTTGCTTTTCAGGTTTACAATGGCCCACTGCACCCTGAATACAGTTTAGGCAGCACAGGTTCTGTAGTGTTTAAACCAGCAGAAGTTTTGCAGATTTTTCTGCTGTTCTGAGCTGTCAGACCCTGGCTTCAATCTTGGCATCTTCCAATGCCCAGGTGGGCTCAGCCACTGCAGTGATATCATGACTAAGACCCACCAGTGCATCCTTTCAGTACAGCCCACATACCTGGGAATTTTCAGGAAGTCCTAAATCACCCGAGTCTGTACACTTCCTGGACCACAAACCTCTTACATGTGCTCACATTTTGTGGAGACTGAAGGCTGGGAATCAGTGCATGTAGCACTGTTTTATTTCACGGTGATTCAGCTAAATCTCAAAGGCTTTTGGCATTAATAGCACATTTCTACCGCATCATTCCTTCAAGGACACCTAGGATACACATATCCTTGTAACCTGAAAAATGTGCTCTGAATGTGCAACAGGCATGTCTGGGACACTCTGGAATATTTACTATATTAGAAATTCCTTGTTTGTCCAAACCTCCAAGCTGTACCCAGGAATTGTTTGGGATGGATTTGGTTGGCCTATGCTGAAACTGTGTCCTTGACTATTCTAAGAATTAAGCAACAGTACTGATAAAGATGCAATATCCTGCTCATCACCTCACACTGTTTAATTTGTAGCCACAGCCTTTGAATATTTTTTATACACATCCTCTTATATTCTTTTTCTCCTCAAACAAAGAGAAAAAAACCTCAAATGTCATGCACGTTCAATTTGACACAGAATACTGGATTCTGTTAAAGATGTGTCAGACATCAGTTAACCCAAAAGTCATGGCCATATTTGTTCTGAAAATAAACTAATTAGGAAGCTTTGTGTGGCAACTGCCACCATGAACACACAGTCACACTCGTTTCCTTCACATAAAAAATGGGTGGTGGTGGTTTAAAACTTTCCCTTTGCTTTATCCACTTTGTGTGCAGGCAATCCTGCACACTGACTCTTCTCAGTGTCATGTAGTGATAGGACAAGGGGCAATGGTTGTAAGATGGAATATAGGAGGTTCCACATCAATCTGAGAAGGAACTTCTTCACAGTGAGGGTGACAGAGCACTGGAACAGGCTGCCCAGAGTAGTTGTGGAGTCGTCTTCACTGGAGACATTTAAAAACTGCCTGGATGTGTTCCTGTGAGACTTGGTCTAGGTGATCCTGCTATTGCAGGGGGATTGGACTAGATGATCTTTCGAGGTCCCTTCCAATCCCTAATGATTCTGTGATTCTGTGATTCTGTGAATCCACTTATCATTGTCACAACAAAGAGATTTGTTTCACAAGTATCTGATAAGTCTCTATTTGAACTGAAATTGTTAAAATAAGGAAAAGCAGAGATCATAAAGTTCAGCAAGGCACTGGAGCAACTGTAAGCCATTCTGTATACAGTACATATAATATCTACCTATATCTATCTATCTATCTATCTATCTATCTATCTATCTATCTATCTATCATCTATCTATTCAGCTAGCTAGCTAATGTTTTACATACCCCAATTCTTCTGGATTGGATTGAACTGTCCTAATGCATATTTACCCTATTATATAATAAAGAACTAGCTAGTGAGCAAGGTGTCATTTCTTGGAGAACATCAGTGATGTCCCATTTCTTCTAAATATGGAGATCTTTACTTCAGTACATGGAAGCACCAGCTTTTATAATCACAAGAAAGGCTATGGTCATCCTTTAGATTTTCTCATGACAGACCAATAGCTTGAAACAAAAGTCTCTTTTTTAAACAGAACATGATAAACAAACGGCTGTTTTTAAATTTAGACAGCCTTGGGGTAGATGTGAGAATAAGCTGTGAATTAAGCATCCCTTGACAGATGGAAGTTTGTAAAGTGAGAAAAACCAGACTGACCTTTAGCGCAGTGCTGACAAGTGAAGGATTACAACATCTTTGGTATTAGGAGCCACATGTTATGTGTACCTCATCAGAGGGGCATATGTACACAGGATCCACTGTTCCCTGCCATTTATTAGTAGTAATACTTGCCACAGTCAAAATATTTGGTACGTTTAACGCTTTGAAGGATTAAGAAGCCATTCCCATTAATACTGAACACAGGAAATTACTAACGCTCAGGACAACACCAGGTATCACAAATGCCATTTAAAAAAAAATCCTGAGGCTCTGCTTGTGTGGTTTGGTCTGGCTTGTGGTTCCAATTATACACCTGTGTTTAAAGGTACAGCATGGACAGGAGTGATCTGTGGTGTGGACTGAAAGCAGCAGAGTCTCCCCAGGGCAGCAGAGCAGGATCTGGCAGCCTGTCCCTTCCCACACACCATCCAGAAGCAGGGCAGCCAGAGGGCATCAGGTCTGGTGAGAGGTGGAGGCTCACAGTATTGCAGCATCACAGGAGCAAGGGCTGATGATTCTAGGGAGGATAAAGTGGGATCCTGAACTGTGGGTATTGTTGTGGGGGACTCCAGTGAAAGGGCCAGTCACAGATGATCACTGCTGGTGTAAGTCAAGAAAATACTATTATCCTTCTGGAACAAGGGCATTTTAAAATATTTATTTATTTTGCTGTGAGAGTCCTCTCTTCAGGCAATGTGTGAAATGGTATGATTTGAGCACTGTTGTTTAACAGCGCTGGGTGTATCAGCACTATGAAGCCCTCTGTAAACCACTGTGCACACACTCTTGAGAACGCGCATCTGAAAAAATCACACACATGGCACTGCCTCTGCCCACCCTCAGCCTGGTGAGTCAGATCCATAGAGTCTATCACAGTTCCCATCTCTGAGAAATATATCTCCATTTTAAAGAAGCTCTTGTTTCTAAAAGGTTTGATGGTTACTACTACAGTTCCAGCAGCTTCTTTTCAAAGGCAGAAAAAGACATAAACCCTAACATGGGCAAATCTGATTTCACTATAATTTCAAGTGAAATTTGATTATTAGGCATGAAAAAAGTTCTTGAACAGCTCCATTAAAAAAAAAACAAAAAAACCCTTACAGAGAAATTCTCTGAGGAGTCAGCAGCAACACTCCTAAGTCATTAATGAGAGGAAAAGCAAAAATTCCAAGACATTCCTTCTCGTTTCAGCAACAGTTTTTTCACCATCAAAATTTTTCCTTTTCCAATCTCTCTTCCACTTACTCATTCTGTTGAATATTATTTCATGTTGCCCACCTCATTTTACATGTAAAGAATTTTCACACATCTTTTCATCTAAGTAGACTTGAGTGTTGCAGCCTTAGGAAGCTGACAAGTGAGATTAGCTGAAATGTTTTACTGCCACGGTTTCAATAAGTTCTCTTAAAATTTCAGGAGTGTCCTCTGATCCAAACATCTTTAAAATGATAGCTCTGTTACAGAATGTTTATTTGCCCCGTGAGCTTTTGGGGACAGACATTTGTTTTTCAAGGATAAACTGGAAACAGAGGTGTCAGGGGAAGATGCTTCTATTTGTTTCATTCAGTTGTCGTGAATGCTATAAGGAGTGGAGTTTTCATCCCAGCCTGCTTCTTCATAAGTAAGATTTCTGCTTTTGCAATTCACACTTTCCAACCTGAATGACTGCAGACCATTCGGTTCTTTCATGTGCACCCTTTTCTATGAACTTTTGCAGTATTTCAATACCTCCTGTAATGTGAAATAATTTATCCTGAAAAGTGGGTGGTGTTGCTGTAGAGGTAGTTAGTCACGGTGGTCATAGAATCATAGAATCAGAGAATCATTACGGGTTAGAAGGGACCTCGAAAGATCATCTAGTCCAATCCCCCTACCACAGCAGGATCACCTAGACCAAGTCACACAGGAACACATCCAGGTGGGCCTTGAACATCTCCAGTGAAGGAGACTCCACAACCACCCTGGGCAGCCTGTTCCAGTGCTCCGTCACCCTCACTGGGAAGAAGTTCCCTCTCAGGTTGATGTGGAACCTCCTATGTTCCAGCTTACAACCATTGCCCCATGTCCTATCACTACATGACACTGAGAATAGCCCAGCTCCATCCTCCTGACATCCACCCTCAAATATTTGTAGACATTAATGAGGTCACCCCTCAGTCTTCTCTTCACCAAGCTAAAGAGAACCAGCTCCCTCAGCCTCTCCTCATGAAGGAGGTGCTCCACCTCTTTCATCATCTTCATTGCCCTACGCTGGACCNCTAGATACAGGCCTCCAACCAGACTCTGTCCCATTGACCACTACTCTCTGACTTCTACCCTGTTGCCAGTTTACTATCCACCTCACTGTCCGAAAATCCAGACCACACTGCCTCAGTTTGGCTGCGAGGATTTTGTGAGAGACTCCGTCAAAAGCCTTACTCAAGTCGAGATAGATGACATCCACTGCTCTGCCATCATCCATCCACCTGGTTATGCCCTCATAAAAGGCTATCAGGTTGGTCAAGCATGACTTTCCCTTTTGTGAAGCCATGCTGACTGTCCCTAATGACCCTCCTGTCCTTGATGTGCCCGGAAACAGCCTCTGGTACAAATTGTTCCATCACCTTTCCTGGGATGGAGGTGAGGCTGACCGGTCTGTAGTTACCTGGGTCTTCCTTCTTTCCCTTGGTCTTTGGCCTCACATGAAATGCTTTGAAGTGACTGTGTCACAGCTGTAACTCTCTTATTGCCACCGGAAGCTGCTCAGATCATAGGATCATCATAGGATCATATGATGTTAGGGGTTGGAAGGGACCCAAGAGATCAGATGTATGAATGGACATCGCTCTTTAGGAATCCTTAGGACACTCAAAAATACTTGGGAATAAGCTCGATGTCCTGTCTGGAGCCATCCCATTAAAATACAGAAAACATCCATTTGGTCATCTCAGGCAAAATTCTGTTTGAGACACTCAAACTTATCATTGACGTAACAGTTCCATCTAAAGAGAAGCATAAATATAAATGCCAGGCACCATTTGAGACCTTTAAGGAAATTCTAACAAGGATTGTAGGTGTGACACATGACCCATCTTCAGCAGCTGCAGCTAGAAGTCAGTGGAAAATCTTAGGGTGTATGGATTGGTACTAGACAGTTACATGCAAGGAACAGAGCCTTTCCCTTAAAATTTGGTGTCTACTTGTAGACATAAATATATGAACAAGAACTTTAGTCAGTAGTCAAGAGAATCAGAATCAGTAGAGATAATACAGTAAAAGAGCAACTTGTCCGACCAGCTGCTGAGGACTGGAGTAATTTGCACACTGTTAGGCATACTTTGCCATTAAAATCTCTCTGGCTGTCTAAGACATTAGCACAGTTTCATACACAGATACACTATCTACAGGTGACACATATTTTTCCAGCATAGTATCTGGAGGCCTGAAGGTTGTGCTACAGTATCTAAAATGACCCCATATGTCAACATTTAGACAACTGAATCACATCCTTCATGGCTACTTCAGGATGAAATGAATAGCTCTCTATTCTCCACTGAAGCTATTAACTAGCTTTTCATGGAGATGTTTACACTGAGGTGTCTCAGCCCATGAGCTCAATTTTGCCCATCTAGGTTTTTTCTACAGCGAGCATTGGATTTGTCTTTGTACTTAATTTATTGCAATGCGGGTTTAGGAACTGGATAGAAACCCATAAAAGAACATACTATTTGAGTTTTCTTGGTGACTGCAGCACTGCGGCTTAAACTATTAGGGTTCTGTTTTCCTGTGCTGCTCAGCATGACTTTGGTGAATGAAGATTGCCAAGGGGCTGTTGAGCACAGCTCCCTACTATTTGGTTTTGGGGCTCATGTGTTGCTTTGGTTTCCTTCTGCTATTTTCAGTTCTTGCAGGCCTGCATGTCAGATGAGCGCAGCCAGCAGTGTTCTCCCCTTCCCTGTGACATTGTTTCTGTGTCACGGCCAAACGAGGTAGGAGCAGGGGGTGGCAGCACGGGAACCAAGGAACCATCTGTGCTGCCTTTGTGCACACTGAGGGCTCCCACGCTGTGAGGAACTCTCAGCTGGACACATCTGGCTGAGGTCCAGCTGCTTTCAATCGTTCCAGTAACTCACAGGACTTGGAACACACTGGGGAATCTGTCCCAAACTGCTCAGGGTTTGTGGTTTAATGGGCTAAATTGGGACTGAGTGCTTGCTCTAGCTGATTCCCTTATTCAAACCTATAATTTTCAACAAAAATGCAGCTTCAATTAACACTTCTTTTTCTCTGTTTGAATGGAAGTCCATCCCATACAAACCATAAGGACTTGCTGGCAAGTTAGCCTACATATGTTCCTTTGCCTAGGAGGACACTGCAACTGGAAAACAAGTATGTGGAACAACCTCTAAAACCCTTCTTGCCTTAAACAGTAATGAATCTCTCCATAGTAAGTTCTGTTCCAAATAACAAACATTGAGGATCTTGTGTCTGAAAATGACACTTTACACTTTTACCTCTAAACTCCCTCATCTGCCATTTTGCCCAGAGAGGTGTCATTCACTCTTGTTGTTCTAGCTCTGTAGGAAAGAAGACACCTGCAGAAGAAAGAGTTGCACTGGCAATAAGGGGGTTTTATGACACTGCACCTTTTTGGTCCTGGAAATACGAAGCCAGTTTTCATTATTTACTCCTACTGTCTGTCTCCAGTTTCCTCCCAGTTCACTGTTTGGAATAAAAGGAGCGCAGCAATCATAAACAGGTGGGAAGGTAAAACAAGGTGAGGTAGCTTCTCCATAACTGTTCATTTATCACTAGAGTCAAGGGAAGATCTCTCAGTAGAAAATGTGGGAAAGATTTCTTCCCTCAATTCCAAGTAAATTGGAGAGTTTTGTTTCCTTCCTTGTGCCTGTTACGCTCATTGTGTGTGTAGGCAGCTGGCAACAATCCTCTAGCAAGAGAATCGGAGAGAATGAAAGAAATGTGCAATTTAAACACACATAGACATCCCAAAATGAACAATTCTGGCTCTAAAAGAGGAGAAGTACAATATGGGGAGACAGAAGATGCTGTTGGTAGTAAAGAATGCTCAAGATTTTATTGTGAATGAAACATGGAAACTATTTTTGATGAAGGACATAAATTCATGAAAGGCCATGAGGAAAAAATTAGCTCTGGTTCATGGTGTAGGTAGGCAGGGTTACTAAAGTTCTCTCCAGGATTTCCTGACCAAAAAACTGCCCAGACAATGTGTGGATATGCAGAAAGTCTGCTGTATTGGGAATGTATTTGGTTACTGCACATGCACCGTAGAGTGCACACATCTGAATTTATCCTGCGTGTGACTTGGGGTTGCATTCACAGAATCATAGAATAAATGCATAAGAACTGTCTTGCAGATGAATTCTGGCAAGTCTCAGAAGCTTGAAATATACCTCAGATTAATTTTTTGAGCAGAAAAAATGAGGTGACTCCAGGGAAATCCAGGCATGCAGGAACAACTGCACAGGTAAGAGCTCCAAGAACAAAAATGTGCCAGCACTGATGGTATGTAAGAGCAGTAAATGAGAGCTTACGGGGATGAACGATCAGCTGCTTCATTGTCTGATGGAAGAATGAGGCCTGAGTCTTCATTTGAGCCAGATGTGAGAAAAACTTGAATTCCTAAGAGGTCTCCCATTCGAAAACCAACATGTTTGCCCATGGGAGAAGAATTTCATCCTCAGGTTGGGTGGCTGACAGCTCTAGTAGTGATCACTCTGAGAATCAGACTGCTTGAATTTCAGCAAATGTTTGTCCTTAAAATCAGCTGTTATTGTGCACTACCCCTTTCTAATACATAGAGAGTTCATTTTGCTGCCTGTGGATGCTGGTTTATGTTCAGACAGCAGAACCAACGTTGGTCATTTTAAAACGGAAGGGAATCCCATGCAGAATTAATGTATAAAAGATGCACATACACGATTTTATAATCACCTCCTGCCTTGCATTCTGATTGCTAAGCATTCAGTGTTCTTTACAGGAAATTAATAACTTTACAAAGCAGCTGCTCCATCCACAAGCTTTAAAACATCATATTACTGTTGTAAACCATGGATTACTTTTTCAGATAGGGGTAATCCCCTTAAAATTGGCCATTCCATAGTTTAACAAATTCATTTTTCCTTCAATGTGTTTTGAACTAAGAACCAAATGGAGAAATGTCCATAACATACCTACAATTTTGGAAAAAGTATTGGGAAATGTTGAAAAAATAAAGATACCTTAGCCTAGACAGTATAGTTTGGATGTTTGTGAGTTAAAGCATATCCCAGCATGTTGTGTCATTCACAGTGACTGTAGAGGGAATCACACATTAACAACCATGGAAAAATCTCTCCATTTATATTTCAAAGTCTTATTACCAATGAGAACATCAGTTCTCCCATGTTCCAGTGTTGGTCAGAGGTGAATTAGTCCTTTGGTAGAGTTAAGTGGGAATTGTTCAGTAAAACGTTTTGTGTTGGAAAATGCTGGTTTCATAGAATCATAGAACCACAGAACATTAGGGATTGGAAGGGATCTTGAAAGAGTCACATAGTCCAATTTCCCTGCTAGAGCAGGACCTGGAAATATTTGCCAAAACAGGATCTTCCTGTGGGGACAGAGAGAGGAATTAAAGTTAGAAATTCTGCTGAAACCCTCCTCAATACTGAGAATCATCTACCCTGTGATTGCCGTACTCACCTGAGCGCCCTGAGCATGATGTGTCTCCACTTCCTGGGACACTGAGAGCAAGCCTCAAAGCTGTTTGTTGTATGGATCAATAAAGAATTGTCACCGCTGGGCTCCCCAGAGGAGTATTCATGTGCCTTCTCCTTTCTGCCTAGCAGTTCTGTGAAAAACATGATCCGAGAAGGTTGTCGTTTTATCGCACAGTGAAAGAAGAGTATTGATTTACTTATTTTCCATTACAAAATCTCCCCATATCAGGGCAATCCTATCTAGCTCTAACAGCACTCTCTGATTTTTAAGTAAGAATAGGCCTTTAAGATTGCTCTTGGCCCTATATTTTAAAGGGTCAACTAATACATGAGTAAGAAAGCACACTGTTAGCTTCCTGGGATGTGGTCTCAGGCAGTCTCTCAGGTCTGGCATGTGCTTTCATGGCACAACTGATGGGATCCTGTGATTTATTGCTCTTTGCAGGTGTCATGATCATTCTGGGAAAAGGTAGGTGGTAGGATGGTATCTGAGCTCAAAAGTGCATTTATAAATGCAGCCATTCCACTCCATTTTGGTACACATATGACTCATAACTGTCCCTATTCAAATAAACCCTTCATACATTTTCATAGTATAGAGCCTTGAAATGAAGGCCAACAATGAAGCCAGAGTAACTATTTGGAAAGGTTTATTCAATGTTCCGTTGTTATCAAATTGCTTTTCTTGCAAAGCTGTGTAAACAACTTCTACTTTGGAAATGCTCAGCAAATGCCTGACGTTTGCATTTGTTCTGGTTTATTTTCGAGAGCCTCTCCTAGGTGATTGTTGTTTCCGATTATTTTAAATCTTCAAATTTGCTTGTCAGGAGCATTTCGTTTTGAAAATTCACTACTTTATGGGCTTGTAGACCCCTTCAATCCCTTACCTTAGTGCTTCTGAAGGCCTCGAGGAACAAAGCACAACCTTGGCTTTTGAGGGAATTGTGTGGTGCAGCCACGATGACAGAATGAAGGAAAAAACCAGTGGCTTTTCTGAACTGTCTTTTAAAGAATCAGTCTAGGAAGAGACCTGCATAACTCTGATTGTTAAAGGTTTGGTGTGACAGTCCATGATTTATGGTGAAAATGATGATAGGACAGTTTTTCAAACAGTTCAGCAATGGTCTCACTTTATTCCCAGGAAATGTTATTATCGGCTGCACTGCTAAGTATGCTCAGTACTGCGACCGGTTCCTGGCCCCTAGTCCAAGTGGTGAAGGGTGGTTTGTGTCCATGTTGCTAAGAGTTAGCTCAGATTCTCTGCATCAGTGCTATGTAGTGCATGGTCCTGGACCTCTGCAGGGCCCCACATAATTCCCCTGTGACCTCAAATCATAACAAACTTTTTATATATGGTTCCTAGTTCAGTTCAGGGTGTCAGGAATAGTGAGGACTGTGTTACAGGCTGACAGAATTGTGTTTTCTTAGCATGAAAAGGAAAGCGTGAACTGTGTGAACTGAGCTGAGGGCCAAGGGCTTGTTTTAGGATGCACAGCCAGCGAGAACACGTCAAAAGACTACACAGGACAGAAAAAGCTAAATCTAATGTGACTTCCTCTGCATGACCTTCTGGGAGTGGTTCCCGTAGCTAACTGTCCAACAACTGTACGAAGTGTTGTTTCCCTAGGAAAATTAATTTCAGAGGAGAACCTGTGAGCAAATTGATGACACTCTTAAGTGTCTCCCAGGAACAAGAACTAAATGGGGGAACTAAGCTAAATGGTAATTATGACAGACCCAGTGACCTCTGTGAGAGTTAGTCAGGGCAACGCTGAGTAAACCTGAAAATCATGCTTTGTAGTTTTAACGAGATTGATAATTACATTTTCAGTAAAGGCCAATCTTCAGTAATCTCACTGAGACTGTCGGTGGGGTGAAGAGCCATGGGGCAGGGCCCCAAGAAGACAGAAAAAACTAGTGAAAATTAATTAATGGCAACGTTTAAGGCTGTTCAGAAAACGTCACTTTTCTACACAGCTGATTTCAGCAACTTGCTGCGGATAATGTAGTTAAAAATACAGAGACATTTAAGCACTCCTGGTAGAAGCATAAGACATTTCCTGAAGATTAATGACTGCTGGGGAGGAGCCGTGGCCTGAAATTCATCTGAGAGCCATTAGCCTCAGCTAGCCATCAATCGTCCAGAAAGGTTTGGTGCCAGAGTCATTATTACAATTAGAAGTTTAAAACATAAGGGTGTAGTGTATTTTCGGTGCACTATGAAGATGCCATTTTAACGGGAGTCTGCTGAGGAATTCTGCATTTGGCTAGATGACTGCCTTGGGGTCTCTTAGGGGTATTCTAATAATTTAAAATTAATTTAAAACCTCAATTATACAGCACCCTAGAAGATCAGCTGTGGACATCCAACCCAGTCACGCAAACATGTCAAGAAACTAACACCTCGTAAAAGAGAACAGCCACTTTGTCTCATCAGTTAGGCAGTGCTGGATTTCAGAGCTTTCATTCAGGTGGTTGTTAATGTCAACATAATTAAAGTGCCAGGATCCAGCTGCTAATAATTGTCTGAAGGAAAACTGTATGGAGAAAATCAAATTGGGAGTTCTGTGCTGGCAATGATTAAGGGATTATTGCTACACACAACAAAGTCAATGGTAGATGCTTTGTGAGAGTCAACGGAAGCAAGAATGAGCACTCCTTCTCATTAATGTGGTGCACACGGTAGAATGGATCATATGTTTTCATAGTTCAACAGAAACTTTTCCATAATGGCTTTTGAACTACTTTAACCATATTGATAAAGCTTTACCTGGTGATTTGCTTAGTTACCACTGTCAATTCATACTTCAAAGATTTAATAAATGGAGCAAAATGCATTTACCCAACTTAATATCCTGTATGTAATGGGAAATATTTGAATATTTTATTTTCTCCATTTATCCTGATACTGAGCAAAAGGATGAGTATTCAGCCAAAGTACATCTTACAGTTTTGTACTCTGAAGCTGTTAAGAGGTGGAAAGTCTTTACACTAATTTATTACCTGTCCCCATCCATTTCTAAATTGGACTGGTCTGGCCTCATCCACAAGCCTGTGCTTACAGCTAATAAGCTGACTTCCCTTGGTAATTATTTGGCATTTCTTCCCCAATCTTTCACCGTAATCAAGTTAACATCTTATCTTACCAATAGACAGAAAAAAACAACTCCATTAACCTCTGCATGGAGTCACTGGAGCTGCATGCAAAAGCTGAAACACTTTGTGCTGTAGAAACGTTATGGTTACATCAGCCATGTGAGAGTTCATTCTCAGTCGGTTTTCCATCAGGACAAACTATTTATTGGACTCAGTGCTTTCCAGGATAAGAAAGGCAAGGTCTTCATTCCTGGTCCTTCAATGCATAGTTTCATGTTTTGGCTGTATTCAATATTTTGTTTAAATTGGCCCAGCTTCCTAATTGGTCCAGAACATTCTGTTATTAATTACTACTCTGCCAACCTGTGTGTCATGTGGTAATTTTATCAGTAATGGAACTGGTCAGAAATGTTCCAGTTCAGAAATGTTTTGTCAAAAAATGCCAGTTCATGAAACTAAACTATTTATGTCTAAACATCCTGAGTTCAGTGAACTTTTCCCAACAGGTTTTCCCTGAGACTGAGGACCTTGAAAGTAGCTGGACTTTATAGACATCTTAAATCACTATTGCAGAAAATTTAGTAGTAAACACTGTATTTTAAAAGTTTGTTTACTTTGGAGATTTGAGATCACTCTGGGACTGATTCAAAGGTCTTTGAAGTCAGTGGGAATCTATGTATTGACTTAATTAACCATAGGAAAGGTCTTATTTTGTGTAATTCTCAGTTTTAATTTTCTTCTTTGTAGACTTGTGACCTGGCAGTGCTGGGTCAAAAGTTGGACTTGAGGATCTTAAAGGTCTGTTCCAACTAAAGATATTTGGTGATTCTGTGACTTCTAATTTCTTCCTAGCCGTGAAATTCCTTGCAAGCTAAAGTAGATTATCAACAAACTCTCACAATTACATTTAAAAATATTCTAATTGATCATCTACCAATATTGAAGCCTATATTCAGCTATTCCTAAGGAAAAAATGTCTTGCCTTTTTTTCCCCGTTCTTTTTGTAACTTTGCCTTCTCACACAAGCACATAAGAAGGAATATGAAGGAATATGAAAAAATTGGAGGAATGGGGTATAAATGAAAACAAAGAACTAAATAAAGGATTCCAGCTTTGTGCAGCTTTCTTTTATACCTATCTTGGAAAACATCAAATTCACTGTGAGTGTGGAAGAAGGAAATGAGACTGAACAAGGTAGATTCATTTTATCAGTGTGGATTGCTAACAGTGAAATGTGATGTGCAGTGAAGGGGAGCACTGTAATATTCTTCATCCAGATGACAATATTTATGACAAATCAGGTTTTCATTCATGAGCTACAGGACTGGAATTCCTACGTTCATGTTATTAAAAGGCTTCTACTCTGGATTCTTAGAAGTTTAATTGATGTCTAGGGCAGCTCCTTTTCCTATTTGAAATTTTCCACAAGGTGATAATACTTTTATAATTGTGGCCTGCTGGTTTAAATATTTCAGCATTTGACTGGTTGCTCATACTTCGTTCTTACCAGTTCTTCAGCAACAGTTACAGAACTGTTAGGACTTTCATGGCAGTGCGTGATCCTGTGTCAGAACTATTTATGTGTGTGATGAGCAGCAGGAGAATTCTATGCTCAGGAGAATGTAAGAGTAATTTTCTCCAAATCAGAAACTGCAAGGGAAATGTGTCAAAACGAACACATGGAAATTGTCTGCCATAAACAGTCATCATTCCCAAGGGAGAGTGAGGGGAAAGGACAGGGAGATCGCATTCTAGTGTCAAAAAAAAAATCACACTACTCATGAATGATCCACCTGCAGATCACAGCGGTTACCAGTTTTTATTATCCCTTTCCAGATAAGGGCCTATCGTCAATAAAATGTGACGCACTACCAACTGGTTTGTACTTCAGAAATTTCCTTGTACAATGGTGAGTGTAAATCTAGACAGCTATGGTAGCTCTGCATTCTCACTGCAGTCATTTTCCCAGTTTGACAGGCTACAAGGGAGCATATAAAGCAGCAAAGGAAATGCAAGACATCTGTAACAAAACCAGTGAACATGCTATTGATTTGTTTCCCTTGCTGGTGTGGTCCTGGCATTGGTATCTTTCTCCAGAGAAATGAGTTAAAGAAACAAGTCCAGTAGAGAACATGGAATTTTGCTTCCATTCATCTTCCTTATTTTGCAAGCAACACATTCTGCAAATCCCATGCCAGTAAAGCTCTTGGATCCATCCTCAAATTCTTCTGGATCCTTAAGGGAGGAGATGTCAGAGCTGGCCAAGAATCTAAGTGGAAACTGATGACAGAAGCTGACATTAATCAGCTCCACAGTATGTTCTGCCCAGCAGGTTTCTTCCAATAAATCAAAGGACTTCAGATCCAAAGGGCATTTAACCATTAGAGAGCAAGTGTTCACTGTGGTCTGTAGCAGCTAACTATGATGAATTTAGTATTGATTTTCACATATAACCTCATCCACATAGCATGTTTGTGTGATTTTACATATAAATACACTGGAGAAAATTATCAGCTGGGGCAAGTCAGCAAAACTTGACTTTTCTACTTTACATGCACTGAAGGTTCATTCCACAGTACATGAAAAGAATTAAATGGCTCTGTGTTTTCTATTGTTTTTCTTTCTTATTTTACTTTGGCAGTCATGGAAACAAAAACACCTTCAAACCTGCAAAATTTCTGCCATTCTTGCAATAAGCTGTTTTGCTGTGATGAGCACAAAGTCATTAATGAAGAGAAAGCAAACTGCCACACATAGGTCAAGATTGCATGTGAGTGAGAGTATGAATCCCTGGTTAATCACAAAGGTACATCTGGTGGGCTCAGATGCATTGCTTCCATGAATAAAATCCACCAAAGGCAAGAAAGTTTTAGCCTGGAAACTTATATAAGTTATATTGGTTTAATTTTTTCTCTGTGTATGTAGTATTTCATAGATGTTTGTTTTGCTTTCTCTTTTTTTATAATGAAGATTTAAAATGTTTCTGTAAATGCATTAACAAAGAAAGGAGGGCTAAAGAGAATATCCATAATTTATGTGTGTGAAAGGAAACGTAGTGACCAAGAATGAGGAAAAGGCTGAGGTACCGAATGCCTTTTTCCCTCAGTCTTTAAGAACACGACCAGTTGTTCCTTGAGTGCTCAGGCCCCTGAACTCAATGACTGGGATGAGGAGCAGAATGAAGCCCCCATATTCCTAGAGAAAATGGCTCATAACCCCACTGACACACACACAAGTCTATGGGACCAGATGACCTCCACTCAAGGGTACTGAGGAAGGTGGCAGAAGCCACTTTTCATCATTTATCATCCATCCTAGCTAACTGGGAAAGTCCCAGTTGACTGGAGATTAGCAAAAGTAATGATGATCCACAAGAAGGGCCAGAAGGATGATGCAGGTAATTGCAAGCCTGTCAATCTGATCTCAGTGCCAGGGAATTTTTGTGGAGCAGATCCTCCTGACCCTAACCCTGAGGGCGAGTGTCAGTGGTAACCCTCACCCTAACCCTGTAGTCAGCATGTGTTTATGAAAGGCAGGCCCTGCTTAACTAACCTGATCTCCTCTTGTGACAAGGTGAACCACTGAGTAGGTGAGAGAAAGGCTTTAGTAAAGCCTTTGACCCTGTTTCTCACGGCATTCACATAGAGAAATATGGCTTGCATGAGTATACTGTTTGCTGGGTAAAAAACTCTCTGTATGGAAGGGCTCAAAGGGTGGTGTTAAATGAAGTTGAATACATTTGATGGCCAGGGCTCAGTATTTTGGCCACTTCTCTTTAATATGTTTATTAATGGTCTAGAACCTGGGATCAAATGTACCCAACAACAGCACCTTAAGCAAGAGTATTGATGTGCTTGCGGGTAGGGAGCCTCTGTAGAGGTGTCTGGGTTGAAGACAGTTGAATGAGCTTTAACAAGGTGAAGTGCTAGGTCCTGCACTTGGGTCATAACAACCCCATACAACATAAATCCATGGGCCCTGTGGGACACACCTGCGAGTGCTAAGGGAGACAGCAGAAGTCATTGCTAAGCTAGTCTCCATCATCTTGTCTACAGGCTTGGGAGACATTGGTTGAAAAGCTGCCCTGTAGAAAGACACTTGGGATTATTGATTGATCATTGGATAAATATGAGCCTGAAGTGTGCTTAGGTGGCCAAGAGGGCCAACAGCATCCCGATTTATATCAGAAATACAGTGGCCAAGAAGTAGTGAGGTGATTGTCCTGTACTCTTGATGAGGCCACATCTCAAGTACTGTGTTGAGTTTTGGGCACCTCAGAACAAAAAAGACATTGAGGTGCTGGAGAAGTTCTAAAGAAATGCAACAAGGTTGACGAAGGGTCTGAACTAAAGGCACTATGAAGAACAGCTGAGGTAACAAGGACCGTTTAGCTTGGAGAAAAGGTCAGCTTGCTGTCTGCAGCTGTGTGAAATGATGTTGTAGAGAGGTGGTATCAGTATCCTCTCACAGAAAGTGTTGTTACTCACTGGAACAGACTGCAGAAGGAAGTGGTTGAGTCACCATTCCTGAAGTAATATAAAGACATGTAGATGTAGCACTTAGTGACATTGTTTAGTGGTGGATTTGGCAATGTAGCATGTATGGTTGGACTCAACAATCTTAAGATCTTTTTCAGTCTAAAATAATCTATGGTTAATGCCAGAGAGAGAGGGGCAGGATATTCTCTGGACAGGGATGATTAAAAGTAGACCAAATTATAAGAGTATTGCAAACCTGAAGAAAGAGCCTTACTTCAGGAAAAAATTTATACATCAGGAAAAAATTTATTAGTCTATGACTACTGAAGATACACACAACTGTGTGTATCTTCAGTTAAACTGTAGATAGTTCTACCATTCATGATCCTGCAGTGAAATGCAGATTCACGCTAGAATTTCTGAAAAATATTGCAGTGGTTTTACTGGAACTTGTACTCAGTCAGCCATCCACAGTCCAGGAGGTTCCTCCAGTGCATTGGTTAAAATTTCCTGATGCAAATGGTGAAGGAGCTCACTAGGAGCAGAGTGCTGCTGGATCTTGTACTAACCAACAAGGCTGGTCTGGTTGAAGCAGTGAAGGTTGAGGGCAGCCATGGTTGCAGTGAGCATGAAGTGGTGGAGTTCAGGATCTCATGTGACACAAACAACATACCTAGCAGAATCACAACTCTGGACTACAGGAGGGCCAACTTTGGCCTTTTCAAGCAATTGCTAGGGGAAATCCCATGGCACAGGGTACTGGCAGGTAAAGGGGCCCAAGGTAGCTGGTTAACATTCAAAGATCTCTTCTTTCAAGCCCAAGATCAGAGCATTTCAACAGGTAGGAAGTCAAGGAAGGGAGCCAGAATACTTGTGTGGATAAATGGAAAGCTGCTGGGCAAACTCAAGGTGAAGAAGAAAGTCTATAGGTCATGGAAGTAGGGGATGGCCACTCGGGGTGATTATAAAGCTCTAGTGAGAGAATGTAGAGACACAACTAGGAAAGCCAAGGCCTCCCAATAATTAAACCTTGCAAGAGAGGTCAACGGCAACAGAAAGGGCTTCTTCAAATACATTGCAGATAAAACTAAAACTAGAGGCAACGAAGGCCCCCTGATGAATCAGGTGAGTGCCCTGAAGACAGAGGATACAGAGAAAGCAGAGATACTGAACACCTTCTTTGCCTCTGTCTATACTTCTGGGGGCTGTCCTGATATCAAACCCCAGATTGCTGAGGCCCCAGAGGAAGTTGGGACAAAGAAGAATTTGCCCTGATTGATGGGGACTCAGACATAAACTGAGCAAACTGGATGTACATAAATCCATGGGCCCAGATGGGATGCACCTGCGAGTGCTATGGAAGACAGCAGAAGTCATTGCTAGGCCAGTCTCCATCATCTTTGCTAAGTCATGGGGATCAGGAGAGGTGCCTGGGGACTAGAGGATAGCAAATGTCACTCCAATCTTTAAAAAAGGTAAGAAGGAGGAGCCAAGTAACTATAGACCGGTTAGCCTCACCTCCATCCCAGAAAAGTGATGGAACAATTTATTCTTGACGGTGTCTCTAGGCACAGCAAGGACAAGAGGGTTATTAGACACCAAAGGGAAGACATGCTTGACCAACCTGGTAGCTTTTATGAGGGCATAACCAGGTGGATAGATGATGGCAAAGCAGTGGTTGTGGTCTCTCTTGACTTCAGTAAGGCATTTGACACAGTCTCCCACAGCATCCTCACAGCAAGACTGAGGCAGTGTTGTCTAGATGATCTGGTAGTGAGGTGGATCATGAGTAGGCTGCAGGACAGAAGCCAGAGAGTAGTGGTCAGTGGGACAGTCTAGTTGGAGGCCTGTATCTAGTGGAGACCCCCACTGGGACCAGTCCTATTCAATCTATACATTAATAACTTGGATGAGGGATTAGAGTGCGCTGTCAGCAAGTTTGCTGGGAGCACTGGCCAACACTCCAGCAGGCTGTGCTGCCATTCAGTAGGACCTGGGCAGGCTAGGAAGCTGGGCAGAGAGAAATTTAATGAAATATAATAAGGGCAATTGTAGAGTCTTGCATCTGGGTAAGAACAACCCCATGTACCAGTATAGGTTGGGAACTGTGATTCTGTGGGTCTGTGATTCTGTGGTTTAGAAGATTTATGCCTATTGATTTCATCTAGCCACAGGGCTTAAAAATACCTAGTACACACTTAAACGCAAGACCTGGGCATATGTTATTTGAAAGCTTTTCCCCACAAAAATGTAATTCCTCAAAACCTCCCAGACTATCCCAATTTGGGACTACCACTACCAGAGCTAAAAGCAGGGATCACATATACCTCACCAGATTAAATAACATGCCTCTCTGCAAAAGTTGTGCCTACAGCATTAATAGGGCTTTAATGTGTATGCCCTATAGACCAGGCACAGAAGCAGATGCAAAATGTGGTGATTGGCAAATTACAGAATTAAATTTAACCCAATCATGATGGTATCATTTTACACCCACTTACAAAGATGAATTTAGGCAGAAAAATGTGCAATTCCCATGTCTCAGACCTCCTCTGTATTCCCTTGGAAAACTCCTATCACCTTAAGGAGAGCTGGGCAATCAGGTAAATTTCAAACACAAACTACAGTGTGTAAACAGAGAGACAACTTTAAAACTGAAAATTGTTTCATCGCAGTACATAAGGCAAATGCTGATCAGGTTTCCCCCAGTTTACATGGGAAAGATCCTGAGTGGCAGTTATTAATTCCAGCAATGCTATAATATCAGGTTTTGATGTTCAGTTAATTGGTGTGTCAGCTGATGGGTTGTATGATGAAACATGAGCAGCTACAGCATTTTGCTGGAGAAACTGAGTGCTCATGGCTTTTATGAATGTACTCTTGGCTGGATAAAAAACTGGCTGGATGGCCAGGCCAAAAGAGTGGTGCTGAGTAGAATTAAATCAGACTGGCATCAGGCTGAGTGGTGTCCCTGGGGCTCAGCACTGGGCCTTGCTCTCTTTAACATCTTTACCAAGAAGAGATCTGGAAGAGAGAATCAAGTGCACCCTCAGGAAGTTTGCAGATGACACCAAGTTAAGCGGAGTGTTGATGTGCTTGAAAGTAAGGAGGCTCTACAGAGGTATCTGGACAGACTGGATTGATGGGCTGAGGCCAATTGTATGAGGCTGTATGAAAGTGTTGTCAAGCACTGGAATGGACTGTGCAGAGAAGTGGTTAAGTCACCATTCCCAGAGATATCTAAAAGACACAGATGAGGCACTTAGGGACATGGCTTGATAGTGGACTTGGCACTGTTAAGTGTATGGTTAAATCCTTTCCAGCTTAAATGATTCTATGAAAACTGTTCTATGATATCTTTTCCCTTGTCATTTGCTCTCTGCTTACTGACTTTACTTACTAAAATTTTCAGGCTACCTGGAGCACGAAGAGTACAGTATTAAGTACTGCTAGGTTGAATTTGGCTACTGCTCTACTAAAAGTATTTTAGAGATCTTACCTTAGGAATTTACTGGCAGAAAAATTTTGCAATTATTAGAGAGCTCTTACTTGCTAGAACGTAAACATTTTACAGAAATGCCGTGATTAAAATTGCTCCATCTGCTCAAGGAAGGAAAATCTGGCAGATGTAAGAAATAGAGAAATATTTTCCCTCATTAGAAGTGTCAGTACCACAGTGACTTCTGGTAAGATGTAGGAGAGCAGCAGCACAAAGACCTGAAATAGCAATTCGCAAAGCCATCTACCTAGCTCTATAAGTGAGTGCAAGGAGCCCTTCAGGGAGTAATTAGATTTTATACAAATATTTGAAAAGACTCTTCTTTCAACTGGGACCAGGAAAATGCTGAAATCTTGTAAGAATTACTCAGGATTAAAAAACAGCTTTTCTAAGAAGCTGTTGCCGTGTTGCTCACCTCAACATTTCAATTCTGACACTTGCATTGTGATGTAATTTATGGTCATGTAAACAAAACATTAGAGGACTAATGATGTCCTATGTTACAAATCTGCGAGACAGATTTACAAGGGTGGTGAAGGGCATCGATACCCACCTACTTCAGAATTACTTCGCAGTGTTAAAGGAGAAAATCCCAGCTATATGCAAGGGTCATGTAGGGGAATGGCATCAGCAAATCTGTTCTCCTTCAGAAAGACTGTCTAAAATGAAGCCTCAAATGCTAGATGTAGACCTGATTTATTTATCCTTTACCCATTACTTCCCACAGATAGGTGAAGTGGTCATGTAACATGTGCTGCAAGTTATGTGAAGAAAGGGCTACCATGCTATTTAGCAGATGGCAACTGCATCGGCTTCTACATATTAACAGCAAAAAACTATTCTTTTTCCATTTAGGAACAGTCCTTTTTATCAGAGTGGTATTCCTTGCTTCAAGATTCAGTCTGAATATTCTCAATACTCTTAAGCAAAATACAATCAAAATTTCACCTTAAGAATAGGTGCATCCATAGTGTGTAGAGTAGCTTTCCTCAAATGACAGAGAATGCTTTGGTCACAGGAAAATTACTTCGTTTTATGTTGCTGCTTCCCCACCCCCCCACCCCAGGTTTCTAACAATTCCAGAAAAAGAAGATTTACTTCTAATTTTTATTTTCCACCATCACATTAATATTTTTGTGGCAGAATAAAAAGCATTTTTTTCACCTGCTTTATATTTTCAAAATGTGGAATAAGAAGGGTTTACTTTTGTCTCCAGCACTTAAATACCACTTCAATGTAAATGGAGAACATTCCTGCCTGTATAAGACAGGGTCGTTGAGATCAATGTCCCTAGTCTAAACCAGTACATGCTTCTCACATTGCATGGGAAGATGCCTATATGCAAACAGGAAGGCTGAGATTCTGACTATGCACCAAGCAATCTGGCAACTTCACTCATCTGTGGGAAAGAAGAAGTAAAGTATAAATAAACCAGGTCCAAATCTAGCATTTGAGCCTTCATTCTAGACAGTCTCTCTGACGGAGAGCAGACTTGTTAGTGTCATTCCCCTACATGACCCTTGCACAGAGTTTTCTTTTAAGTTTTGAGAGAAGTCATGGAAACAAATGTTTTGGGACAGCATCTGCAGGTGGTTAAACCTGTTAGCTCAGAAGGGAAAGGAACTAGCTGTTCTCATAACTAATCTGCAGAAGGAACTAGAAAGAAATACTTGGAAGGAAATAACTTTAAAATGTGGATTCAATTTTTTTTGCTTAATTCACCTAACTTAAGCCTGTTCAAACTCAGGAGAAAGAAAACCAAGCTAAGTGGATTGTTGTTAGAGTTTCTGAATAACATTTTTGACAAGTAGATGGTTGGTCAAATCTGAAGCAAGTTACATCATCACAATGTCCGCTCCAGAACTGCGTACTCCACTTAGGTATGAAGACATCCGTTGGGAACTAGAGGTTTTTTCTTCCTTTTACTTGTGTGTTATTTCACCTTTGCTCAACTTCATCTATTAGTAAGTGGTAGAGTGCCAGATGTGTAGAGAATTTCAAGGGAATGACTATGAAGACTGCAACACTATCATTGGAGGCAAGAGCTTGACTTCAGATTCAGTGAATCTTCCCAGTTTAAATCTTTCCAATCTTAGGTGCCGTATCTAATCAATAGAGCTCGATGGATATCTCCTGGCAGCAGCTCAGTTATGTTCCCTATTAGAATCTGGGGATTAGGAGTGTGTTTTACTGACAATCTATGGAGCCAGAATGACCACACACATTCCTCAGGTGGCTGGGACAAATCCAGGCATTGGTTCTTTTCAGCTAGAATTACTAAACTACAAGAGCAGCCCCCTGGTCTGTAGTGTAACAATACGGTGGCTTTCTGTAAATGTTTGTGCTCACAGATACATATTATTGCTTTCTTTTTGAATGATGTATTACAATATATTATACGATTGTGTACCTGGGATGGTCCAGAAAACTATTTAATTTCATATAAAGCAGATGGAATATATTGCATTAAACAAAAGCTGGCACTAGCATTCATTTTGTTCAACCCTCGATCAAATTTTCTGAAGGCAGAAAGCACAAGACACAGGGGCCACTTTCAGTCCATGTGCAGACATCCAGGTTAACACCTATCCTGCTCATTCATTTAATGAAGTCATTCTTTTCCCCCATTCTGCTTTCTCATGACCTTTCAATGTGCCACATATCATTACTTTTTGGTCCAAAGCACTTACACACTTTAAGAGAAAGCAAGGATTATTTGCAATATGGGTAGGAAAAATCAGCGCTACGCTGCCTGCACTACCACAGGCTCTTTGCATGATTTTGTTCAAAGTAGTTAAGCTATATGTGTCTTAATCCCCCATCTGTTAAATGGAAAACATTCTTGTTCTCAGTTTCACAGCAATGTTGTGAGGCATTTGAGATTATGGAGTTCTCTGATACAGTTAGGCTTCTCACTTGGGCTTGGTGAATAAAGGAAATAGGGACTTAGATGGCAGTCTAAGGGATTTAGAAGGCTAAATCAAAGAGTGTGATTGATAGAAAAGTCCATGTAGGCCCACAGAGGTTTTTCTTTTGGCCAGTAGTTAATCAGACATGTTTTTCTATCACTGGTAGACTCAGAGTTGCCATCTGTGTGTCACCAAGCACAGACCACCCAGAGAGGCTATGGAGTCTCCTTCTCTGGACATAGTCCAGTCCCGCCTGAATGCAGCCCTGTGCAATGTGCAGTCCTGCTTTGGCTGGGGGGTTGGGCTTTATGATCTCTTGAGGTCCCTTCCAACTTCAACAATTCTGTGATTCTGTGATTCTCCTGACCACCAAGTGTAACTTAACATTCAGCTCCTACAATTTGGAATTCAAAGATTAGGCCAAGAGCAGTAAAAGCAAAATCCTGTAACAACATTACAACACTGAATGCAAGCCACAGAGTAGCCATCCAAAAATTAATCTGCTTACATTCATGACATGACTATTGTGTCCAGTTCTGGACCCCTCAGTTCAAGAAGGACACAGAGCTGCTGGACGGTGTCCAGCATAGAGCAATGAAGATGATGAAGTGGGACACCTCCCTTATGGTGAAAGGCTGAGGGAGCTAGGNAACTGAGGAGCCCAGAACTGGACACAATACTCCAGGTGTGGCCTCACCAGGGCAGAGTAGAGGGGGAGAAGAACCTCTCTTGATCTGCTAACCACCCCCCTTCTGATCCACCCCAGGATGCTGTTGGCCCTCTTGGCCACAAGAGCACATTGCTGGCTCTTCAGCTTGGAGAAGAGACTGAGGGGTGACCTCATTAATGTCTATAAATATGTGAAGGATGGGTGTCAGGAGGATGGAGCCAGGCTCTTCTCAATGTCATCTAGTGATATGATGGGGAGCAATGGGTGTAAGCTGGAACAAAGGAGGTTCCATATAAATATGTGAAGGAACTTCTTCACAGTGTGGGTGACGGAGCACTGGAACAGGCTGCCCAGGGAGGTTGTGGAGTCTCCTTCACTGGAGACGTTTAAGACCGACCTGGACATGTTCCTGTGTGAATTTGTCTAAGTGATACTGCTGTGTCAAGGGGATTGGATTAGATGATCTTTCGAGGTCCCTTCCATGATTCTATGAATGACCTAACTAGCATGCTAGAGCAAACACTGAAGTGCCCTTTGCCCGGGTTACAGAAGTTGAACCAGCACACATTAAATAAGCAAAGATTCTTGGAGCAAATAGAAGATACAAAGAAATGATCCCAAGGGTCTTTTCCAACCGGAATAATTCTGTGATTCTATGATACCTTGCCTTGGTAACACATCTGAGAGGGAATGTAGGTTTTGGTATATGCTACTGTAAGTGTTTTCAACTTAGAACTAAAGTTACAGTGTATTCTTTGGAATTGGAGTCCATAGTTCTGATAGAGTTAAAGCCAAGGTTGTTCTTGCAACATCTGTCTGTTCTGCAGAGCCTGGCATTTCCAATGGTAACAGTATTAAGAGAAGAGTCCTATATCTTCACCTAGCTTGTCATTTATTGCCATGTAAGTAGAAAAGATGTGAAACTTCCAGACCAGGGCTCTCTCCTTTCCAATAGGTATGTTGACCGTACTCAAAAAACAAGGTGGCTTTAGGCAAACTTTCACAAACACACTTATGACAAAAGCCGTTAAATGAAGAGGCAGTATTTTAGACAAATCCCTTTCTCTAGTGTTTCTTACTCACTGCAATCTTATGTTGCCCATTTTGAATTCATATCTAAGTCTTTTTGTTCAGTTGGCTCTTAAACACTTAAATGATTTCATCTGGAGTAAATTTGGTTGTAAGCACTTTATTAGCATTGGAATTTTTTACCTGCACTGCATAAACATTTATTTGTGTTACTGTTCCATGAGTTCGTTAGTCTTTGAGTTCTCAAAATAGCATTGTCCCCGCAAACAAAATACAGTTCCTTCCTAGAAGTGTTCAAGGCCAGGTTGGATAGGGCTTTGAGGAACCTGATCTGTTGGAAGCTGTCTCTGCTCATGGCAGGATTTGGAACTATATATTTAAAGTCCTTTCCAGCTCAAACTCTTCCATGATGTTTTCACCTTCAGATATTATCTACTAATATTCCTGTTAGTCCATATGTGGAAAGTTATTCTGCTTACCCATTCTTGACTATTCAAAGCAAGTAAAAACATCGTACCCGTAGCTGCAAGGTAGAAGTGGCTTAAGAGTGAGTGTCTACTGCCATTTTATGTCCTCAGGGATATTGGAGATGTCCATATCGAGCTGGCCACTATGACCAGAGATCTAAGAGAAACCCTTCTCTAATGGCCAAAACAACACAAGATCATGCATGAAGCAAAGAAATCAAGCTCTTGATTATGTTTTGCAGTGAGAGATGGAATGAGACACTGTGCTTTTCTAAATAATTTCAAATTATTTAAGAGAGAAAAGTCCACTAGTTATTTCAGAAAAATTAGTGTGACTACAAATGAGGGACGGCCAAGGGCTCAGGTCCAGCCAACATGGGTTCAGGAAGGGCAGATCCTGCCCCTCCAACCTGATCTACTTCTATGATCAGGTGACCCGCTTGGTGGATGTGGGGAGGCCTGTGGATGTGGTCTATCTGGACTTCAGCAAGGCCTTTGACACTGTCCCCCACAGCAAACTGCTGGCTAAGCTGTCAGCCCACGGCTTGGACGGCAACACTCTGTGCTGGGTTAGGAACTGGCTGGAGGGCCGAGCCCAGAGAGTGGTGGTGAATGGTGCCACATCCAGCTGGCGGCCAGTCACTAGTGGTGTCCCTTAGGGATCACTGCTGGGCCCCATCCTCTTTAACATCTTCATAGATGATCTGGATGAGGGCATTGAGTCAGTCATCAGCAAGTTTGCAGATGACACAAAGCTGGGGGCAGATGTGGCTGAGTTGGAGGGCAGAAGGGCTCTGCAGCAGGACCTTGACCGCCTGGACAGATGGGCAGAGTCCAACGGGATGGC